>JAQFZQ010000554.1:0-30755 GCA_034696005.1 Glomeris marginata | reverse complement strand
GCTCCTCCCAACCACTCCCGCAGCTCCTCCCAACCACTCCCGCAGCTCCTCCCAACCACTCCCGCAGCTCCTCCCAACCACTCCCGCAGCTCCTCCCAATCACACCCTCAGCTCCACCCAACCACACCCACTGCTCCACCCAGTCACACCCACATTAAACGGGCAAAGTTGCGACTCCCTACAAGTCTCACTTGCGATGACAAATAGCGGCAAGAGTGGCCGAAGGAATGGGCGTGTTAGGGAGGTCCTAAAGACGGGGCTTTCGATGCAAATGCAACCTGAAAAGGAGTATTACTCCAATATTACTGTGGGAATTGCCGAAAAGTTTCAGATGAACGTTTAACTAGGAAATTAAAAGGTAATATAAACCATCTTCAGGTCAGAATCCCATTTTCAAATATTCAGTCAATTGATCGATCCAATTAACCTAGCGAATAGCACGTAAGGAGGCTTATCGACAGGGTGGAGCTTATTCGCCAAGTTAATTGGATCGCGGTATCAGACCTACATTTTTTATCGTATAATTTGCCAAACTTGTTCGAACACCGTACACTGAAGGTTGGGGGGAGGAGGGAAAAAGAGTAAGTTGAAAACATTGGAATGGGTGACGCATGGATTAAATGCTAATAAACTTAATACTACTGATAATCATAATAACAAGTACTTAATGATAATCACAAGAATCGCCCATCACCGGCCGAACATCGAATATGGCACCGTTTTCGAGCGACACGAAACACAAACCAATCGTACAAAAAATCCTACTCGAAACCCCCCCAACGTTAAAAATAATTGACGACACAATTTCAACAAGTTAAAATCGAAAACCATTTTACGGCTTATATTCAAAAAGTTTTTTGCTTTTGTTTTTTAAGTACGCACGCCCGGCTGTATCCGTCTCCATTCATTTTTCTCTTCGGTATTGCACAACGAATTCGACATTTTCTTTCGCTCCAACTCACAACACAAACTTTTGCTCGTATAGAGAATATTACGTTTGCACAAGGAAATCACGGCCCATTTGTCGCAAGAAACAAAAAAGCAAAGGGGGAGGAGGAAGAAACGACTATATAAAAATACTACCACACATTTTTGATTGGAAATCGACACGGCATGCCCAGTCTCTGTCATCCGAAAACACCTCCAACAACCCAAATTGTTAGACATAATACAGGAAAGTCCACATAAGCAAACACTCCGCTAACACCCCTCAATTCCCTCTCATGAGATTAACCACATTCCTGTCTGGCTCCCCATTTATCTGCTCCCCTTCTTTGTCCTCACCAAGGTGACCTTCAAGAGTTTCCCCTCCTTTGTCCTCGTCAAGGTGCCTTCAAGAGTTTCCCCTCCAATAGGGTGTTTGCAAACTTGTTAAGAGCAGAGTACGGATTACACTGCAATTTAATTTAATGGAAATATAAAATATAGGGGTTTATTTTCTCCTAAATTTCTATCGAAGAAGTTACGTCGCGGAACACCGCATGGGAGATTCACGCGTAACCAAGACTTTAGTAGGACTTGTAAGATATTGCACATTGAGCTTTTGTTTTGAGGCCTACCAAACACTTTAAATGAAAATGAACCATTTGTTCGTTTTAACTTGACGCGTCGACATAAAAATCTAAAGATCAGCGGGAACATATTCTCTTGTAGGTACACGAAATAGTGGATATGAGGTGTCAATACAGGGAATTGAAGGTTTTTTTTGACAAGAACAGCTCAAATCTTTCGCGAGAAAAGTTCACGCGTGCGATCGGGATCGCGTTCGGAAATAGCGAGTCGTGCGATCAGTTTTTCAGATAATATTTAGTGTTAATTTAAAATAGCATGGAAGATGAGAGGGAGGGGCCTTGTGGACAATCCTGCATTCAGTACAAACAGAAGAGGCTTTGAAATGAAACAACGAAAACGGACACCAAGAAGGCACTCACTATATGGGACAGAACGCGAGAGCAATATCGAAAGGAAACATACTAAGTAATGTTGAAAAGTAAGTTTGTTGATTGATAAAACAAACAAAATATAAGAGATCTTTACAGTTTCATACAACTTTAAGTACATCCACCTTATTAGAAAAGTCTTTCGACTCACACGGTACGCCATCCTCCTCATCATCAGCAACATCTCATCAGAAATGCCTCAAATAAAAGTCACATCAAGGAACTTAAGGTCGTCAACTAATAGTAGGAAGATTGGATTTGTGCGACAAATTCTCTTAAATATCACTATATGACGATTATTATCATGGAAGCTGATGTCTTTCTCTCACCCCACTCTCTCAATATAACACATCACGAATACCCCTTTGAACATTTTTGACCGTATTGAAGAATGTCCACTGAAACATCGAAATAGATCAAAAAGGATCAAAAGTGGATCAGATTAGATCAGAAATGGATCAGATTGGATCCAAATGGATCACGGATCAATTTAGATCAAAACCAATCACATTGCATCAGATTGGATCAAGTGCCATTACAGATGATAATCAGATCAAAAACATCCATAAGGGGTACACATTCAGGATTCGCTAACAATTTACAAAAAGAACTAAAAAAGAGATCCGTTTAACGTTTTCTCACTTCGCCGTTCGTATACTATACGTAAAGCCGCCATATTTGCATTCGTCGTAGACACCCCACCCACCCGCAGATCCACCAACTTGCCTTGCAGAAAAATGTAGCGAGTTGTTGGCGGTCTGGGGCGACGGCAGGAAAAAAATGTGCCTCGACTTTACGTATTTCGGAGTGCTGATACAGAGAGAGACAACACCGACACGGAAAATCCTGCACCGATACATCACTTCAGCGTCGATATCCGAAAGAGGAGGGCCTCAAGGGAAAAAAGCTTAGATGTCGCGCACAAAAACTTCGACAAAATAATCATAAACGACCTAGGAACGGACCCTCGAGTGAATATTAGCCTTCATTCTTCTGCCCTAAAATGTTTCCAAAATCTCGATTGTATAGGAACCATGCTCAGCTTATTCTCGGATCACTCGGCGCTAAAGTCGGTGGGTGACAGTCGCAGAAACACGGACAGGGAAGCTACAGCGATGCGTTGTAATGACAGGAAAGCTCGACTTCAACGGAGATTTGATAGCAAGTCTTCAAACAATTTTCAGTTATCGTGCGTGATATTCCAAAAGTTTTGCAAAATAACCGCAGTTTTGAGATACGTGGATGTGAACCGCCTTTAATAAAATTTACCGCAATCAAATTTGAGTCGGATTCATCACAATCATGCCAATGGCTCCTCCCCTCCACGCCCACTACTCCTCCCCTCCCCGCCCGCTGCTCCTTCCCTCCCCGCCCGCTGCTCCTCCCCTCCCCGCCCGCTGCTCCTCCCCTCCCCGCCGCTGCTCCTCCCCTCCTCGCCCGCTGCTCCTCCCCTCCACACCCAGGATTCTTCCCCGCCCCGGAGTCCTCCCCACACCGCCCATGAATCCTTCCTGCCACACCCACATCTCCTCCTCACCACAATTAAAGGCCGTACTTGCAACACCCATTGCTCCTCCACATCACACCCACTCTTCCTCATCGCACACATCTTCCCACCAGATCCTCCATTACTCCACATCACATCTTTAGTTTCATCCCGCAATTTCTCTAATCACCTCTTTTACACTCTTAGGTCTTCCCCTTGCATATCACTGGATTTTTTGCTACTATAACACTGAATCTCTCGCCCCAATGAACTGATCGTTGTCGGAGGATGGTCAGCAGGCATGGAGGGAGAAACCGGAACCAGAGTATAATCGTGATGCGCGGTCAATACTTTGAACTATCAGAGAAGTTTCAGTCGAGCTTTCCAGTATCTAAAAATCTACAATGATGTGAGAGAGAGGAACGGAAAGGGAACAAAAATCCACTCCTGCCCACACGTAGCGTTCACACGTTAAAAAATAATCACAGGGCCAGTATGTACTGTACTTGGTACGCAAAGAATTCAACACTCTTCTTAAACACACTCACAAAACACGAAGCTGTCTGTATACGGACCGTTCGTTATTCGCGGGGCTGCATATGCGCAGAAACTGCAAACGGGTAAAGCGATACAAGCGATAATCATGTAAAAATGGGGGAAGAAGGAAGCATCATATCGTTCGCCGCAAAACAAAGACACCTCGTCCCAGAATATATGTAGCATTTCTAGCGCATTATTACAAAACGATGCATAACTGGATTTTTTTTACCTATTATTCCTACTTCCTCATATCTTTTGGAAAGTTTTGTCCGTACCGGTCTCGGATCGTATACACGTCATCATCATCACCTTCCTCTTCGCCATCATATTGATCACCAGCATCGCTATCTCATCATCATCATCGACACCAAAAATTCTCAACTCATCTCGCGAAAAGTACCGTTGAACTTGGCGTAACCGAAAAAGTGGGGGGAAATGATCGAAATATGATGACGAGTTGATTCCAACAAGTAAAATTAATATGGCTGAGAGTGTGAACGTGAAACGATTGAACTATCGTTACCGGGTTGGGAAAAAAACACACCTTCGATATACCGATTCAAAAAACAACGACAAACAATGATGGACGGTGAAACGATGAACGCAGAAAGAAAATAGAGTAAAAGCACGGGTTGGCATCGGATAAAGATAAAAAACAGCTAAATTATTTTCAAAGCACCTATTCCATACCCCATTTTTTAAAATACAAACAGAAGGTTGAAATATCAACGCTGCAGTAATCTCACTGGGAAAAATTCATCGGGAAAATTCGGCACGCGACGCTTCGCCGCTAACTAACTTTCTCGGCAACTTTTCTCGGAAAACACTTGCTAGCAAGAGATTCAACACCTTCTAGGATTCGTAAACTCATATTACGTAATCTTTCTCCAAATTCCTTTGCAAATTTTCTTCGTTTAATGCGTGCACAGCTGTTCACGCCACACGGATTAAATCCCAACGGTTACTTCGAAATACAAGTTGTGAATAACGGGAATCAAGATGTTGGAACTTCTGAATAAATAACTATTATGCAAAAAAAGATGATAATGATCTACGTACGGATTACATGTACGGTACGTGCCTAGTGTGATCGGCATTGTTTTACAAACATTTTTAGATTATTCAGCATTTGGAGATATTACGTAATATGTGACCGGACCCTGCTAAAAGCATTTCTGAAATTATTTAGATTGTCACGAATAAGATGAACATTGATCAACCTTAGATCAAAGCGCGGTGCCCGCTAGCGCGATCCAAATTGTTGTTAGATCGAAGTACGGCACCCGCCAGCGTGATATAAATTGTATCAAAAATGCTTTTAGGGCAATTGATAAAGACACAATGGGAGAGAAAAAAACAAAACACCAATGGTGATTAAGATTCATCAAGTATTGATCGGATTTAAAACGGCTATAATTGTAGTGTGAGATTCTGGATCCGTTCGCCAGGTTTTTTTGTGACCCACTGTAGGTCCACGGAAACTGTAACACCAAATTGAATTGAAACACCAAACATCCAAACGTTAAACAGTTTGGCAGTAATATTGTTGATCACGTTTATCATACTGGATAAAAGTCACAACCCGAGATGAAGGTTACGAGAGGATCCACACGTGTACGTACCAGTTAGTAAAGGGATTAGGGAAACTGTTGGCAGTTGGTCACACTGTCATGGAGGGAATGGATAGTTCTATATAGACCTGTTTAAGTTACCATGTGATACCTGGACGAACGGATCAAAAAACACCAACATTATATTTGATCTGCTTTATCAGAACGCTTTATGAACATTTCTTATCCGCTTGAATCATCACTTGCCATGGATCTAATGTTAAAAATTGTCGAACAATAATGATCTAATTGTATATCTTCTCGTGTTGAGAACATCACGGGATCATGGTTTGGATCAAACGTTATCCGATTGGATCATGCGCGGTTCAAACTTTATCTGATAGGAATATATGCGGGTCGAACTTAATCCGATTGCATCCTATGAGAGTCAAATTTTATATCATTGGATCACAAGTGGATCAAAACTGATCTCAGGTATTGAACTGCGGATCTGTACTTTTCTGATCAGATACACTTATTTATTGGCCAATCACGCGGACACGTTGTCAAAACATTTGCGGACTCAAATCAACATTGATCTAACTCAAATAGCATCAGATCCACTTTGATGCAACATAGATCACTTTAAACCCTCTGAATCAACCGCAATCCAACTTAAACCAATCTAGATCCACCGTAATCCTACTGAAATCAACTTAGATCCGCTCTGATCCAACCCAGATCACATATGATCCACTCTAGATCCGCATTGATCAAACTTTAATCACATTTGACCGAAACTTAATCACTTTAGACTTGGTCTGATCGAACTCGTATCACTTGAGACAAACTTTGGTTAAATCGCTTTAGATCCGCTTTGATCCAATCCAGATCACATTTGATCCACTTTAGATCCAATTTGATCCAACTTCCAGATTCAACTGCGGATAAAAATATTCGTAAGAGCAAATATCCAGCTAAAGTCAGTTCTTGACGTATTGTTTCGGAGATATATTGTAGAGTAATATGTATATAGTATACGTATGTCGCTTGTCGGACCATGTGTTTGTGTGGGGATCACGTTGGTTGGCGTTTTTGTTTCTGTTTCCTGTGTTTCCTAGGCATATTAGAATAGCGAGCTTCGAGGAACGGTCGATAGGCGCAGTGAGTAAAGTGGTACCGACAGCATTGTATGTTGCAATTCGGCTTGTAGTGTTGGTCGATGGCCTTTGTTTTCCTATCTCCTTTTACAAAATGAAAAGTGGTCATCTCGGTATGGGGACCGCCATTTGTGTCCAATTTTTTGTTAGCATCAGCATCGGCGGCGCGGCGGATCAGGTTATCACAGCTCAACAGATTGCGCCACCAGCACGGCGCACTCTCAAATCATTTCCCTTCTTTCTCTCTTTTCCATTTTTTGTTTAAAGACCGAAACGCTCCTTGCCTCCTTCTCTTACATGTTGGTTTACTTTCCTACCTGCGCTCGTACGATTCGTCATCGCAGCGCTCGGAGCATCCGTGTCCTCCCGTGAACGAAAGCCATGGAGCTCGCCGGTCCACGGGCCCCGGCGCGCACCTTCACGAGGCCGACAGCTTGAAGCCATCGGACACGTAATGTCGGGACCCTCCGTCACCTACGGTCCAAAAACCTGTTTAATCCATTGTCTCAAAATCCTCACCAGTATAGTATAGTCCGAAAGCTTGATCTACAAGGTTTTCGGGTTAATTTGGGGAGCGCAAGTGCTCTGTCCTTCCCATAGAATTTCCTTTCTTAATCCGAAAACCTCGTAGATCTGCCATTTCGACTATAGTCCCAATGGATCCGTGCCTACGGAGTGGAGAACCCCTACACTCTTTTGTCTGTTAAATCACACGTGTGGTGGCTTTCCCCTCAGACCAAGATAATTACACCCACCGGCACAGATCTGAACAACTATATCTGATCGGAATGATTCATATAGTCAAACCTCGATAAGCCGCCACAGACGAGACATTCAATTTTTGAAGACAACAGAGGGTTAGATCATTGCAGATCATTGTAGCTAGTGAAAATGTGATCCTGTGGGGTAATTAAGAATAGTAATCCATGAAAGTCTATGGTGAGCCACCCGGAATTTTGAATTTTATGGACTTAAGTGAGCGACTACTTATTAACATGCGAGCTTATCGAAGTTTCACTGAATATCCTAGAGTGGGAGAAGGGAAGGAAACTATCGTTGTTCAAGAGGGTAGAGGCATTACTGACCTTGCGGAGGGCCCTGGTGACCTTGCGGTGAAGCAAGCTGCATTCCTTGCGGAGGACGTGGAGGCGGCTGGTGATGGTGTGGTGAATTGGCCTGATGGTGTTCGTGACGGCGGTTGTCTGGGTGTCCCTGTGGTCCTCCCGAAGGAGGGCCCTGGTGAGGTCCACCCGGACCTTGAGGGCCTGGAGATCCAGAAACGATGCTCTCCCGTTCTCTGCGCTCAGCTGCAGCCCGGCTCAAAACGTACTGCGCTGCGAACTGGTGTTTCGGGTCCATGCGCATGTGTTCCATGTGAGACAGCAGACCTAAACACCCAATTTAGTTACATCTCACTAGATTTTACACCCTGGGTCCCACATCCCTCTTCCCAGAAATGATTCAGGTGTAACGAGGCTAAGGTGCCATCGCATACCTGTCTCTTGAGTAAAGACGCTCTGGCAGACGCTGCACGGCCACATGCGGAGCGGTGAGGCAAGCGTGGCCGTCTCCGGATGTCCAGCAATATGTTTCCTCAAGGACCCTTCGTTCACGTAGGTTTTTCCACACACTGGGCACGGGTGGCTGGCCGAACGGCGTTTGCCTGAAAAGTCGCCACGCAACCGAAGAGGCACATGCAACGCTTGTTGTTTTTGTATATTGTGCGGTACATTCCCTACCAAGTGGCTCCTTAAACCCCCACTTCATTAATCCTTTATATTACGTGCTATCACTGTTCTATTAGATAATCTAACATTTGTTGATGGCCTCATAAGAACAGATTTCAATCAGTTTAAAAGTTTATCCATTTTGATCAACACAATAAAAATATTAATTTATCTTGTAAACATCAGCAAATCATATCGGATAAAATATGATTAAAGTGATCAAAGATGATCAGAATAGATCTGAATGGATTAAAATTAGATCAGTTTAAAATGCACCCATTTCGATCAAACAAATACATTACAAAGTTATTAATTATATTGCATAAAAAATAAGATGAAAATGATAATAGTTGATCAGAACAGATCTAAATGGATCAAAACTGATCTAAAAGGTCCAAAATTGGATCAGTTTAAGTCTACTCATTTTGATCAGCATGACAAAAATATTAACTATCACCAGCCAAGCGTGTTGGATAACAAATATAATGAAAATGATCAAAGTTGATCAGAATAGATCTAAATGGTTCAAAATTGGATCAGATTAAAAGTTTACACATTTTGATCAACATGACGAAAAAACTAATTGATCTCGTAATCATCAGGCAATCACATTAGATGTGAAATCTGATTAAACTGATAAAAGTTGATCAGAAGAGATCTAAATGGATCCGAACTGATTAAAATTGGATCAGATTAAAAGCTTACGCATTTTGATCAACATGACGAAAACACTAATTGATCTCGTAATCATCAGGCAATCACATTAGATGTAAAATCTGAATAAAATGATCAAAGTTGATCCGAATTGATCAAACTTTACAGTAACTCCTACTTATTTCGCACCAAGTGAAGACCCGAGAAGCGACTTGGTATGGCAAACCATTCGCAAGGCGACATTGAACGAGGCATCAACATAGAGGGCATGCTCAACAATTCTCTTCCCTTTACATCAATGGGTGCCCATTAATTTTTTCTGCCAACAGAACAATGCTGCAGTGAAATCATAGCCTCGCTGAACCCTCTGAGTGCTGAATGCGTCGACCAATGACACGAAACGAGTACTGAAACATAGCATCTAGCGAATGTACAAGGTGGTACTACGGGGTACGCGGGATGCCCAACGGACACGCGATCACAACGCGGTAAGAGTGCCGAATGCCGTTTAACCGGCCCATTCGAAGGGACTCAAATCCAGCCAGGACTCAAAGGGTTCAGAAATGCTTGTCAGGGAGGAAAAAAAAGGTGGGAGGAAAACAAGAAACACTAAGATGTACGTAAAGACAGATAGATCCAAACGTATGCCAGTCTGATCAATGCGCCTCGCATAGTTTCCGCGACAAAGTGCATGACTGTATGCGGTGTGTGTGATTGATCCGTAAGAAACAACATTTTCCAAGAATATCTGGAGCGTCAACATCGCACACACCGAACTACTTTTTATTGACGCATCACAACTCCACCACAGATTTACAGGTTGACTACAACTTGGGAAGAAAATCAGTTTGAATTCGAGTAGTTCTGTTTTGTGTTTGCGGTAGAAGCGGTTCGGTATTCTGCGGTATAGTAGGTTATCATAAGTATACACGGATTATTACTGTAAAGGGACGTATTTATCATCTTCTTATCGATATCGTATAGTATATAGATAAAAAGAGAGGTACATTGTCGATAAAGTCAAAGAAACCGCGCCGAAAAGTCTAAAACTTGACGCTGTCCAAATCACGTTCAAATTGTGAGAAAACTGAATTATTTAACCCAATTTTTATTAATATTATGCAATTATATATGGGGAGAAGGTGGATGAAGTGGAAGAAGTGAAGACAGGAGAGATTATTAATTTTTACAGCGTCTTCGTATTTTTCCAACGCTCAGAATAATTTTTTTACTATTAAATTACGGTAATTAGGAGGTTATCAATAATTTGTAAAACTTTCCTACAATGAACTCCATTTATAATGACCTCTAGATTAACTTGAAACAGTGTTGGAAACAAGGCATTGCTTCAGCAACGATAAACCCCTGAATATTGGCTTCACCCGAGTTCCAGTCCACCAAAAAGGCTTACTGGTACAAACGGTATGCCATACTTAGGAAAACTTTGAACGATCAGAACTTGGAAACTAACAGTGGAAATGTTTCCAGATTTTCCCTGTACCACCAGGCTGCCTTTGCGCAGGGGATCTCCAACTTTCATACGAATCGGGGCAATACGACAAATATTTTCTTTGCAAAAACATTTTAAAATTTCTCCAATTACAGTCATTCTAGCAGAGGTCATTAGAGAAGAGTTTAACTGAAATATTTCTTATATACTATTACTGCAAATTATTCAGTGGAAACCAGACAAATTAAAGTACAATGTTGCAATTTTCTTGTCGACGAGACTTAACGACCGAAAAACTGCGTTAATGGCGACCAAATTAATACATTGGGTATTAATGGAACTAACTTATGCATTGCACAAATATAAATATCTTTAATTGGGAAGTACATAGGGTTTTTAGGATTTTACGGATCTTCGCGACGGATCAGCGAATCAGATTTTAGACTTGACAGCGCAAGAAAATGATGATGATCATACTACCGACAATAAAGTGGAAATAATAAACAATAATGATAATAATAATATATAGAGAAAGAGACGGTCCAACCACCGTTTGCATTCTTGAATTTCCAGATCCGAGTATACACACTCATGTGATATTAAATTGAGTAATTACTTAGGTATATAAGTTAGTTCTGTCTATACACTTCTCCGATTTGATTGTAACTATATATATTGATCGTTCGGCTGAAAGACATGCTGGGCACCAAACAAAGTGTCCGAATCTTGATTCTAAACTGAAAACGAATCGCAAAGTTCCTTTCCACAGTCTTCGCTACGCAACGAATCTCTATTGCTATAACGTACGTACAGGTTAACGCGCAACCAAATCTCACCGAAATCACTACACATGTGTACTTAAGGTTGTTTGTATAAGAACTGTGCTGTGGTGTTGTTACAAGTGAGGTTTGGTGCAAAAGTGAGAAGAAATGGCAAGTAAAGTTGCGCGTAACGCGGCCGTAGCTAGCGGACGCGCACGCGTAGTCCACCGCGGCCATCGAAAACATGCCGAAGATGATGATCAAATGTTAAAACGTCTTTAAGATAATGATGCTTAATCACATTGGCAATGTTAGTTTTAATAATAACAGTGATGTGATGTTACGCGTGCGATGTAACGCGCACCACCCACTACGGCCCGTTACGATCAACCGAACAATGAAAAATGGCCGACATGATGGTATAACATTGGCTAAAAGATGTGAAACCCATTTGAAATCATTATGGCAATGGGAAGAAAAGGAAATCACAAAATGGCCCATACTCTGTTCACGTCGAGTTGCAAAGCCGGCCCTCATTCCCCCCTCCTTTGCGCGTCATTGGCTGAAAATGCAAGGGGTAACGCCCCCTTCCGGAAAGACATAAGTATGGGACACCAATAACGATTGAATGGCAACTCTCAGTGAACAGCAGATACTGTAAAACTACTTTATTATGCCAAATGATGGGATGAAATAAATTTATTGGTACGCTTGACGTGCCATAGGGACCAAGAGACCGAACTTTGAACGCTAATATCTCGGAAACTAATAGGCGAAACACAGCCAAATTTTCCACAATTATCCAGAACAGTATTATGCAGAGGGTCACCAATTCTCATTCAGATTGTCCAAAGTTAAGTCTAACAATGGCCGCTAGATAAATTTTCTAAGATTTCCACCATACTTGTTACATATTTTTCTGCTGTAATTCACATTGTGCCATTTTTTTATTGTTTATAAAAGGTATTTAGGGTTGAATGCAATATACTGAATTAGTATTCCTTGACTGATTAAATTAAAATCATTTTTATTACATAGGTTTTATCGAACGAAACGTTGCGTCGTCTGCAAAATCTCGCGCGACAAAATCCGATAAAAGGGAAGAAAATTTGCATTTTTTTGTGTAATTATACTGCAAATTTCAGCAAAATGAAATTAGATACAGTATGGAAAAATAAATCCTGCTTGTAATAAAGTAGTTTTACAGTTTGGTACGCGGCTTATTCGAACGAAACGGCCGGACCGAGAAGGTGGACCAGCAGTTCCAATAAAATGGCAAATATAATAATGGTAATTATGGTGCTTACTAAACACAGAATACTAACCAAAATAATAATAATAATAATTCATGAGACGATTTATGAGTTTATAATGAAGTTATCTTATATAGAAAAACCAAGGCACCGCTCGCCATTCAAACTTTTACTCTCCCAACTTCGTGTCAACTAGCATAGTATATATTTATACACTGCATTTTATAGACTATAACTAGAATATTCTTGTTTTAAGTTGCGTATGTACAATTAATAAAAGAACAAATAATTCAAAAGAAAACACGAAAGCTGTTCGATAATAATTCAAGCAAAATTCCGCTTTTTCCTCCCATTTCTCGTAATCCCTCTCTCTCTATGCATATATGGAAGCATAACGAAATAAGTCACACATTTACGCATTTGCAAAGTCCATTATCATATATAGAACAAGTCACCGGCAATGGAAAAAAAAAATAATATAAAAAAAAATAATGGGGAAAGAAAAATCGAATTTTTGTTCCGCGTAATGCGAAACGGGTCATTTCAAAAGTTTCTGGCCCTTAATAATGAATATACACGCCATCATGCAAGTATGACATTACATTTAAGTAAATAACTAGCACTATGTACAGTATCTGCAAGCAAAGTTAGCAAAGTTGGAGTTAATATTACGTATATGGCAATATATTTAACGTACGGCAACATTTTCAAAAGCGCTCGCTATTTAATGATATATTTAATTACATGGTAAGCAATTGCTATGTGGCATCTTTTACAGACCCACTTTCACAATAATATCTATTCACATTGAATTCCATATGTACGTATTTTCGGTTTAAGTTGTATATGCGTATAGGTTCTACAACCATTGAAAGGGCCAAATCGACAACTTTGACGCTTCACGCGGCATTCATTTCACCGTTCAATTCATTCCGAATATCGACAATGAAACTATCAACCACAGGCTCTGCTGAGCCTGAGCCTCCATTTGTAATCAGAGTTGACTATACACATGTTTGAGCCAGGTGGAAAGCCAAAATGGCGGGACGCAACGCGCGAGGGCGTAAAATGGGTTTGTCGTACGGGTCGGTATTGAGAAAAGGAATAAGTAAATGAAGATTTGTTATTAAAGTGAGCTCGAGCTCAGCTGAGCCGGCTCAATAACATATGAGTCGAGCAACAGTGAACATTTAACAAGTCAACCCGCTCAGTGCAGCAATATCGATCGGTAACGCGAGTTGAGGAAGGTGTCGCGCGACGAGAGCTTAGTACGAGCTCATACTCAACTTAATAGTGATTACGGCCCACATTTGTAATTTGAGTTGCCTATAAACTTGTTTGAGCCAGGTGGAAAGCAAAAATGGCGGAACGCGGCGCGCGAGGGCGTAAAATGGGTTCGACGTATGGGTCGGTATAGAGAATAGGAACATGTAAATGAGGATTTGTTATGAAACTGAGCTCGTGCTCAACTGAGCCGGCTCAACAACATGTGATTGGAGCAACAGAGAACATTTAAAAAGTCAACCCGCTCAGTGCAGCGATATCGATCGGTAACGCGAGTTGAGGCAGGTGTCGCGCGACAAGAGCTTAGCACGAGCTCATACTCAACTTAATAGTGAATAAGGTACTTGATTTAGGTACTAAATAAACGTTGATCAAGTTGAATGAAGCATTGGATTAAAAGGGAATAAGGTTTTGGGAAGAACAGCGATACGTCTGGTCACGCTCCTGCTGGATTTGAAAGTTTAACAGGAAAAGTTGATCATATTGGATCACGATTTTGATCAAACTTGATCAAGTGTTCAAGATAGTAATAAAGATACTTATTAAGTTAATTGCAGCATTGTATTAAATTAAAGTAAAAAATGAAAGTATGGATTTTTCATAGTCGATACTCGTTTCGAATCGACAATCGTGCCGTCCGCCGCGAAAGTCGATTTGGCCCTAAGATTAGTAGGTAAAAATGGATTGGCTCTTAGTTGTTATTAGGACATCGATCGACTAATAGATACGTATATTGAGGTATTAATCATCATTCCTATAACCGCTGCAACGATCAACAAGTTGCAAGTTTCTTCTTCAAATATATACGTATAGCAATAATATAGCTGCTTCTTGCCAAATGTTCCCATATCTCAACAAGTTTCTTAGGTTTTCCGTATATAATCCATTCTTATATAGTTCTTCTTAAAAGCACGCAACACCATTAATTATACGCAATTAAAAATCAGCACGCGATTGGCAACCGAATTTCGAACGACAACTCTGTCGCGATTCGCGGTCAAGTTCACCGAAAAGGAACTGCCAGATTTGTGTATAATAATAATATCATGCATACTTTGGTTTTTTGGCTTTAAAACATTCCAATAGACCAACGTCAACAGTGGAGAAGAATGCAGTAAAGAAAATTTAACGGCTAGGAAAAAGTTTCGATGAAATCCGTCGAAAAACAAGCGAAATACAAGGTTTTCTTATTTGTATATAGTGCGCATCAAGTTAGGTTCCGCCCCGTCGCTCCCTCAACGCTGGCAGCCAATAAACGCGCGTTTATCGTGTAGTGGGAGGAGAAAAGGGCGGAGCGTTGAATTAAGTTGAAGCGAACTATAGTGAAATTTTTTCTTCTTTTCCAAATTGAATAAAGTGTTCGGAAATAAGTTTTCTTTCGAATTTCAAGCATTACAAAGCTTACTTTACATTGTTTCAAGACAAGTGTGGCTTGCACGGCGACACGCGTCCCGAAAGTAAAAACGCAAACTCGGAAGAAAATCTAAAACAAATTTAAATCTATATTAACTGCATATTAAATGTATATTAAATGAAAAGCACAATTAAATCAGTTATATCACAAATCAATAAAAATGGAAATAAGAAAATGAATTTAACATTAATTCCGCAAAACGAAACGAACAAACGTAAAATGTTTTAACTCGATCGGACGAAGCGCTGCATTTCCCTTGATTATTTCTATTATTTATATTAAAGCATTGTAATGATCAATCTTTCAAATGATAACATGACTACTAACAGAATCAACCAGGTATTTTACAACTATTTTAACCCAACTTCTCGAACACTTTATTCACGCTCAAAAGAAAAGCCGCGTTAATTTTGCGATAAATCTGAATTCTTTCAAAACTGCATTTTCTCCAAATGTGCATAACAATTGACTGTAGTTGCAACAGTGCACAACCACATTAGCATTTCAAGACTTTGCATGCAGGTTACACACCTACTACTATACGTATACGTATTGCAATATATCGGCCATGCCATTGGTTTTTTTTTTCCGCAACGGTGAAGCAAAGCAACACATTATGCCATGCCGAATGAAGTGAATATATAATTCAATATACATTGCTTATTTTTTGTTCAGTGAAGTTCTGCAAAAAGGTATCAAAAATTGCGGATCTACATTATACGCTACGTGGGCATAATACGTAACGCTAAAATGAAGGGAAAAACAAATGCGGTTGGAAATCTACGCAATGCAGACAAGTCTAAGAAAAAGTTTTTCATCTGTTCTAAATTCTAACTATATATTCTTTTAAATTCATGGTTTATATTCACACACTTTACTTTGAGACACGCAACAGGTAAACTGCGAATACATTGCAATCTGGTTCAGAACCAACCGTAATATCAAAATTATAATTTTCCTTTTATTTTTCCATGTGAGAAAAATTACAATTAATTGCTTTAAAATTTATTAAACATTACTCAAATTAATTAACTCTATGGGAATTAATTATTTTAAAATAACTACATTTTAATATCTATTAAAATTTCATTTTTAGATTATTCCTAACATATAGTATTATAGTTTCCATATTTTTCTGAGCACCAATAAAATTATTACATTATTATTTCCAAATTTTCAATTATTTTGCTATTTATATTACAATTTTTATATTTTTATGAATTTAAAGAAAAATTGTAAAAAATTCTTGAATTACAAGTAAAGTATGGAAAACCTGGAAATTTGAGGGAATTATTATTATTTCCATCAGAGCAGGATAAACTTAATTTTTAATTAGATATTATAATATTTGAGAATATATTCGCTTGATAAAAACCAGATTGCAAAGTATTTATTTTAATTTCTTGGAATTCTTTCGGTTACTTTGCTCTAGCGAATATTTCCAATATTTGGTTGTTTAACGATAAGAATGATTAAAAAAGGTAAAAAAAGGACGGAAGCCGAGGCAACAGGCTTACTAATAATATAATATATTTCTTACCTAATATTTGCTCATTAATTTTTGTTTTTTACTCAGGTAAGAAAAATACGGGTTTACGAATGTTTCCGCTAACTTGCGCGTCAACTATGTGACACTTTGTTTTCCAACAGATACATTAAATAACCTGGCAACAAATTATAAATCCCGGTTTACTGATTCCCTTTAACATTAGGCCACATTTACAAATGGTGGATATACTCAAGTGTAGTCAGTAAATACGTAATTGTGAGACGCAACGCTCCGATCTGTTCCGTCGATAAGTTATAAGCAGCCAAAAATAGATGTACAACTGTTATTGTAATAGTTAATGTAGCTAATATTACGTATATCGCAGGTATCATTCATAACTACAATGTTTCCTCAAAGGTAATTTGTAACTTTTTGTACTGTTTAAGTTTTTCGCGCAAAGTTTACGTATCTAGGCTTATTTCCTCTAATTGCATCCTGAACATTTCTAAAACAATTCAAATACCTCTAGGTATAGTATTTAACTGTCTTAAAACCTATTTTAAGATAAAATGTATTAAATTATTACGGGCCGCGATGAAAAGTTACGTTACGACAAAAATCTTCGCGCGACAAATTTGTCGATACGAATTCCTGCATTACGGTGAATCCCCTCTATATTTTACATCTAATCATTCATTTAAAGGGAAAGGGCCTTAACATATACATTATGCTACATTTGTTACATAGCCAATGCTAAAAAATTTAACCGATATCCGCGTATCGGCATCCGAGGCCCCGCTCGATGCGAATGGCATCGTTACGCCGGAACAATGTAAATAATTTTGTTTTTACTATTAATTTAATTACATATAATTAGGATTACTTAAGGAAGATAATGTTATAGTTATATGGGTAAATAAGGGGTTTATTATAGAGTTGACACACGGCATTGCGAGGAATCGAATCGCGACAACTTGTAAATGAAATTAGAATTCTTTTTGGTGATAAAGGGTTATAAAGGATTATAAAAGTATATTATAAACATATAGTGGACTGATATATAGCTGCTTAAGAAATATCTGGACTGATTTGATAATTTGAAGTACGCGCAACGGCGATAAAAAGTTGTCGTAAAAAAGAAAGAAAATTAGCTGACTTTAATATATTAGAATTCCTAACCTTGCCTCATACAAATGTTTATTCAGTTTTTGAATTACAGGTGTAACAAAATTTCTTTTATTTAATTTCAAGTTACACCGAGCGAGAAAAATGTTTCACGTGCAACGTAACCGTGACATTTGCCATTTTTCAATTTGGCACCGTGTCCAAATACTTTCTTAGCAGCACTCGTATATCTATCTGCCTCACCTTAGGTGGTAATGTAGCAACCAAACAATTACACATTCTTCATGCTGACTTATTACAAAAAAAGTAAGTTTAACTTTCGTACGCGTGGAACTAATTTTTCAAAAAAGTCCCGCGCCGAATTAAACATCGCTGTATTTTTAATAATTTAAACTTATGTTCAAATAAGAAAAATAAGAAATCTCAAATGTCTAGTTGTATTAATAAAGGTGCGGCTGTTTCTTTAACGCTAACTTTTCTTCTTCGAAACAGTTCAAATAAAACAAACAATCAGGTTCTAGATTCTGCAAATGTCTTCGGACAACTCGTTGGAGTGTCAAGGCAAAAGTTCTGCATAGGATGTCTGTCTGCAAAGGATGCAATTAGAGAAAAGCTCGATGGTGAATATTCGCTTTGTATGGATAGTGCGCGAATGCCGCGAAAGGAAACGCGTAGAAAACCGGCAAAATGTAATCCTAACTTTGGGAACAACGATGGGAAATTATATTGGAAGTTATTGAAATCATAATCATACCTATCTATGTAAATATTCTGATCTAACCTACAGCTACGTATACAACGCATTCCAAAGGATCTTGAAAATTTTGTACCATAGAGCGGAGGTTGTAACCGAACAGTTACACGTGTGATATAGTATATATAATAGGCTATAGGAAGAGGGAAATGGGACACAGTTAAGTAGTGACAGTGTAAGAGAAGGAAAAAGACAGAACTATACGCGAAGGAAGGGATAGGAAACGGAGGAAAGGTACGCGGGAAGAGGATCGTTCCCACGATATTCGAATATCTGGGGTTTGCGCGAAATGTCTAAACGAGGAAATGGGAGGGGTAAGTAGTATACAGGACATAATATAGTATAGAATACGTATATCATCATCACTCGTATATATAGTTTGAGTATCGTTCGGTTCAGATTCAGGTAGAGGGTTCACCAGTTCGAGTCAAGCCTGGAGTGAGTCCCTCATATCCGGCATAGCTTCATCTTCATCTTTGTCACCATCACCACCAACAACAACCACCAACAACAACAGCAGCAACAACAACAACCCTCAATCACCATCTTTCGTTTTGCATCCGGGCCAATCGTACGTATCGTAAGGGATTACGTCTTCAATGAACGAGAAGACCTTGCTTTCGAGAAAGGAACACCCGCTAACTTGGACTGTTCCACAGGGTTAGGTAACCTGGAATCATTCCTGTTATCATAACTGTTCTTAGGGGAGGAAAATGATCTTATTGAAGCTGTTACCAGAACTGTTCCTAGGGATGGAAGAGGATCTTATTACAGCTGTTAACAGAACTGTTCCTACGGATGGAAGAGGATCTTATTGGAGCTGTTAACAGAACTGTTCCTAGGGATGCAAGAGGATCTTATTAGAGCTGTTAACAGAACTGTTCCTAAAGGTGGAAAAAGATCTAATTAGAGCTGTTAACAGAACTGTGCCTAGGGATGGAAGAGGATCTTACTAGAGCTGTTAACAGAACTGTTCCTAGGGATGGAAGAGGATCTTACTAGAGCTGTTAACAGAACTGTTCCTAAAGGTGGAAAAAGATCTAATTAGAGCTGTTAACAGAACTGTACCTAAAGGTGGAAACAGATCTAATTAGAGCTGTTAACAGAACTGTTTCTAGGGATGGAAACAGATCTAATTAGAGCTGTTAACAGAACTGTTCCTAGGGATGGAAGATGATCTCATCGGAGCTGTTAACAGAACTGTTTCTAGGGGTGGAAGAGGATCTTATTGGAGCTGTTAACAGAACTGTTCCTAAGACTGGACACCGACCTTATTAGAGCTGTTAACAGAACTATTCTTAGGGATGGAAGAGGATCTTATTAGAGCTGTTAACAGAACTGATTCTAGGGATTGAAGAGGATCTTACTAGAGCTGTTAACAGAACTGTTCCTAGGGATGGAAGAGGATCTTACTAGAGCTGTTGACAGAACTGTTCCATACCGATAAAAGAACTGGTATAAACAGTCAACACGGCAAAAGTTATAAGACAGCGGGAGCGAAAGAAGGTCTTCTTTTTCATCGAAGTCTTATAATTTGGACACTAGTCAGCGCTAGCAAGTACCACGGTAAGGAAAATGGCAGCTGGAAGGTTTCACAAGACGGGTTGGTTGCGCGATTCATTTCACTATATGCTGCCAAGATCAACCTCTGACGTGCCGCGTTGGAAACCCATTTATTTGCTATGGAATACGTATGCTTGAAGTTTGCGTGTTCAGCGTGATACTAACAATGTGAAGACTGGCTTTGAAATTCAGTTTGAAGCCGAACGCTACACTGCGTAGCTATCTAAAATTTGGAAACCAAGCAGTGAGCGAACCATCTGGTATTTCTAAATTATTAATTTTAATTATTCTCAAGCCGCCGCAATAATGTCACTGATTTCGCTAAAAACAAATTGGCCAGTCGCGACAATAATTTTTGTTTACAGCATCCACTGTTTCTGATCGCTCAAGAGCCACCATGGGTCGACCATACAGTCATCACTAGAAGCAGTGATCTTCTGGCCTCCCACAGCGGCAGGTCAGAGATTGAGGAACGAAGGACCGGGCCTGACGCTGGCCATCCTCAGCAGAGGTAAGCCAGCGAGGTCTGCCGAAGGTCCTTGCGGCAACTGCTGCGTCTGAAGATGGTGTTGGTGGTGTTGCTGATGGTGGTGGTGGTGAGGATGGTTGTGATGGTGGTGGTGGTGGTGTTGCTGCGGGCTGGGGCCTGGGGTCCTCGGGTTAGGGTTGGGAGTGGGAGGTGGCGGCGGCGGTGGTGGCGAAGAGACATTTAGGTTGCTAAGGAGGGACGTAGGAGGACCGAGGGATGTGGACGTGGCTGCCGGACGTTGCTGGGCACCACGGCGTCCCCCGCGCCCACCTCGAGAGCCTTTACCGCCCTTGCGCTTACTTGAGACGCCCGTGGCGTTCGGGTCCTTGTGTGATGTCTTCATGTGGTCCATCAGCGCTTCCGGACCCAAAAACATCTTGTGGCACACTGGGCACGATTGGGCGTTCTGACCTCCGATGAGCGCCGCGTGTTGCTATCGAACGCAAAAGAACACGGTCAGCAATCGCGCGGTGACCATCAGGGCTTTAAAAAGGGAACCTGATGGGTTTCTCGATAGTAGTAGTAGTAGTAGTAGTAGTAGTATGTATGCTAACGGGCGGTATACACAAATGTAGCGTCTTCACCCGGGGGCCCCCTCAATTCCCAACTATCACACTCGATAGTATGGGACAGGTAATTTATTCCTCAGCCATACTATAACGTGTGTTGCAACATGTTTCGAACCAGCATAGGGTCAATCTTCAGGCATGACAGAGGCAACTTAGTTGGACCATGACAGTTATAGTCGATATGTTCCACAGTGCGTGTCAATGGCAAGGTTTTGGAGTAATTATGAGTGGATTCAATGCAGTGAAGACGAATAAATTCCACAACTCATAGATAAGAGGTACTTTTTGCTTATTAGACCGATATGTTTGGACACGTGGGTGTCATCTTCAAGGTCAGGATTAGACCAATGTTCAATACGTTTAAAAACACGAGAGGAAAATAATCACTTTTTACATGAAGTTGCATACATTTTCATATTATATGTAGTAATAATGCACATTAATTATTTACTTCATTTTTTTCTATTTGCCAATTTTTTTTATTTATTTAAATTCTATGAGTTGTGGAATGTATTTTGTATGGGCATATATACCTTGGAGGTGTGCGTGCGCAGGCTGCTTTCGGTCGCGAAGCCCTTTCCGCAGATATTGCAGTGGAAGGGCCTGTTCTTGGTGCGTTCATGTTGGCTATCATGGTTTCGAAGGTGTTGTTGCAGGTTTGACAGCTGTATGAAGGCTCGGCCGCATTCCGGCATGTGACACTTGTACGGTCTTTCACCTGCGCGAAAACCAACAAATATTTAGAAAATTTTATACGCGACACTTCCAATCAATTATTACGCGTACAATTATTCCAGAATACAATCCTGACATTATATTCCATCTTTATATTTTTTATATTTAATAAGTAAAAACACAAAAAAGTTAGGCTACTTTCATAATGCACCATTCATTTATAGACGCAACGGCCCATTGGGAGGGCCTTCACGATGCGTCGTCAATTGGTCGATAATAGGGAACACCCTCTAAAGCGGTCGACCAATAGAGAGTAACAGAAATCAAGCTTCTGTACAATTATGGCAGACCAATAAATGATTTTTTGTATCTAGCGACTTGATTAAACGAATAAAGAAACTCGACCGCAAAGAAATAGTTTGGAATTTATATATTAAAAAGCAATAAAGATACACGAATAGTTCCAATTTGAAAGTTGTAGAGCGTCCAATTCTGAGTAGGAATATATTTAGTTTTTAATTTTTATGCAATGCATTCATTTTACAGGAGAGATGCAATTCGACGTAATGCTGCTTCGCAGCGAAGCGTAATGTGTACTCAAAACAATAACTGCTCTGGAGGAGTCACATTTCTCCTCAAAAAATCCTAAAAAATACTTTTCTTATAGAACAGATGATCCTCTGCAACTTTCAAATAGGAACAATTGTTGTATCTTTACTGGTTTTCCTGATAAAAATTCAAAAATGGCCATATTAAGGGAAAAATGGTCCTGAAACGAGAATTTATATATTAAAAACCACTAAAGATACACTAATAGTTCCAATTTGAAAGTTGTAGAGCATCAAATTCTGAGTAGGAATATATGTAGTTTTTTCATTTTTATGTGATGCATTAGTATTACCGGAGAGATGAAATTCAACGCAATGCTGCTTTGCAGTGAAGCCTGATGCGAACACCAAACAAAAACTGCTGTGGACAAGTCAAATTTCTCTTTAAAAAATATTAAAAAATGGTATTCCTACAGAACAAATGATGCTCTACAACTTTTAAATAGGAACTATTCCTGTATCTTTATTGGTTCTCCTGATAAAAATTCAAAAAATGGTCATAAGAAGGCAAAGTTATGTACTGAAACGAGATAGACATTTTTCTGTCGCGGGAAAAAATTACGCCGGTTTATTGGTGTTAAAACCGAGAGAATTAAAACATTGAAAGCGTGTTGGGGCAATGATCATTAGCGAGTAATTTAATATGTTGAATCCACCCGTTTGGGTAATTAAATAATCTAGGCCTAAGCGCGGAGCGAGATATAAAAGTGGGAAAAAGTGCGTGATAAACGCAAGATCACAAGTAATAATTTTCTAATTTCAGCCCTCATTTCAACGTCCCCTTTTGGCAATCAAAAACAGGCCATTGTTTTCAATGAGTTCATTTATCACACAATCAGCGCCACCTACAAGCAATTGCCCAAAAACTGTCATCGATCGCGCGCATCGCAAACGAGACCGCGGCCATTTTGGATACATTTCGCGCAAGCAAATTGAATGGAAATAACATGGCAATTCAAGATTTAAAAATAGGGGAAAAAATTACAGAAGTGGGCAACACTTGCTATACATTCAGTTTTAAGTGAACATTTCGATGTACGCGGCAAAGAATCGATTTGGCGCAAACAAACCGAAGAGTGCTTACTCATTAATCCAATTTTCAGACAATGAAATGGAGAGAAACATTTTAGGATTTCCACTTCAACTACTTACACATTGTTTTCTTAACTATATATGAAAGACATTAATTACGGGGCGGTTATCGTTAAAGTGACCGCACTTACCGAGACCCGAAGAAAACTTTAATACACGTATTTTAATTCAATTATTTGACTCATAACCTGTTAACAATGCTTTTAACAAAATAGAAATGTAAACTTATTATAAATGTAATATTGTTTGGTGGATATACGTATAGTGGTGATCGCGTGTAACTCGTGTCTGAGGACAGCGCAATGGAGCCCTTGATGTAGAGAGAAAAGCTAATTACTTTTATGGGCGCCATTTTGGTCCTATTTCTATATGGCTTATTCTAGATATGGGCGCCATCTTGGTCCTATTTCTATATGGCTTATTCTAGACATGGACGCCATCTTGGTCCGTTTTCTATAAGGCTTATTCCAAACATGGGCGCCATCTTGGATGATGCTTATGCAAGATTAACTCCAGATATGGGCACCATCTTGGTCAGGTTTCTATACGGCTTATTCTAGATATGGGCGCCATCTTGGTCCTATTTCTATAAGGCTTATTCAAGATATGGACGCCATCTTGGTCCTATTTCTATATGGCTTATTCTAGATATGGGCGCCATCTTGGTCCTATTTCTATATGACTTAGGCAAGATATGGGCGCCATCTTGGATGATGCTTATACAAGATTAACTCCAGATTTGGGCGCCATCTTGGTCAGGTTTCTATACAACTTTATTCTAGTTACGAACGCCATTTTGATCCAGCTTCTATACGGCTTATTCTCGATGATATGGACGCCATTTTGATCAGGCTTTTATAAGGTTAATTCCATGTAAGGAGGCCATTTTGTTAGTTTTCTATATAGTTATACTGCTAATTCCAGATAAGGACGCCATCTTGGTGAAATGTACGAGTCGCTTTGCGGGATCTTTACCTGACAGCGCCGTATTTCCCCCTGGTGGCCAAACTTTGCCCTTACCTTACAAACTGGGTTCAAAAGCAAGGAAAATGTGGCATTGTGCAGGTCATAGGGTATTATTACAACTGGCAAAGGTTACCCTTATGTATGAAGAGGTGCTTCTTTCAAGATATGCGTGTACCTATTGTCGGGCTCCGCGCTGTACCTCTTCTTATTCTTACCAACCCCCCTACCCCTCTTATTCCCCAACACTGGAAACCTACTGACACACGCAAGGCACACTGCACTATAGTAGCATAAATGGCAGAAATGAAAGAAGGTTATATCTGGAAAATATACCCTACTATTCATTTGGCATGGGCGTCGCGCGAACAGCTTGCGACCGCGTCGCATTCATCGCAAGTCCTTCCCAGCTATTAACCAATATCTGCAGAACTTCTGCATCATTTACACAGAGACCAGTCTAGTTTTCCTAATTTAACTTGACTTACATATTTAATTTATCCAAATATAGTGTTAAGAAATAATTATGGTACTTAAATACAGTGAGTTAAAGTATGACTTTAAACGAAAGCATCGGAAGTGACATCACAGGTGGGCGTGGCCTATTTCTGCCTCACTGTGATTGGTGGAAACTGTTTTTACAGTTGGTGACAAAAAGCAGCAATGTGCTGCACAGAAAGGTCCGGAAAGATCTTACTTCGGCCAATCACAGCGAGGCAGAAATAGGTCACGCCCACCTGTGACATCACTTCTGACGCTACACTGTCGGCTTTCTGTTCACAAGTTTCCTGGCGTGTTTCATGGATTTTTCTGTGTGGTGGCACTGCGGTCTGAGCATGGCTTTTAGCATTGCTTTTAGTGCTAAGGCGCCATTACGGTGCTGCTAGATATAGGAAAACAACTGCAGCACCACTACATGGCACTTCTGGGAGCTAGCGCATGTGACAAAATGAACTGTGACCTTACGCAAGGGAATTGAAGGTTAGATTTGAGGGTAATTGTGAGTTTATTCCCTGTCTCAAAGTTGGCTTTTCATTTGCCAGCATTTTTCAAAGTATCCAGTCAACATGGGGCAGGTTGAAGTCAGCGACTTACCTGTGTGTAGACGCGTGTGTTGCTGCACGTGTGAAAGTTGCTTGAAGCGCCGGTCGCAGTAAGAGCACTTGTACGGCTTCTCTCCAGTATGGATTCGAACATGTTGCACCAACTGGTGGTTGCTTGAGAAAGACTTGAGACATTGCTGGCACTGGTGTGGCTTCAGTTCCCCTCGGTGCACCTCTCGCGCATGATGTTGCATGGCGGACTTGTGCATGAAAATCTAGCGCAAAAACAGCAAAAACCTACTGTTAAAACAGTCTAACAAACAAACAAACAGACAAACTAAAACCACAATGTGTTTATATACAGTGAAACTGTCTATCCTGGAATCAATCTGCTTAAACACTTTTGATAAATTTGTAAAAAAGAAAAGAAATGAACTCATAGTTTTAATTTTAATCATTCTTTCTACAGTCCGAATATCATAGTGTGTTACAAAACCGTGTCAGTTCCCCTTTAATGTATATAACTTGTTTTTTAACATTTGTCAACGTTTTTCAACGCGGGGTGTTCACACCGCTCCGAAAAAGACAACGGTCCATCTGCCGTAACGGTAACAAATCCAACAATGTTATTTTTTGTCAACCCACTGTACATATTTTCTATTATGATTGAGAAAAATATAGAGATTGGGCAAACAGAAAACACGCACACGAGCGCCGTCTGTCGTCAAAAAACAGCACCACCTGTCGAGTTACGCGCAACACTCGGCTCCTAAACTAGCCGAACAACCCTTTCTTGGGGAAAAATAGGAGTTGCCGGTGAATCACCCTTTCCCTCTTTGCTCTCTATTGATTCCTAATATCGGAAATGTGCAATCGATCACCAGAAAGCAACAACCTCTCTTATCCGAACTTACACATCCGACACGACAGCGTCACGCGCAAACTTAAAAAGTAGCGCAAACTCTTACTTTTAACTATATTTCAAGTAAATTCATATATATATCACCCCTTTATCAGCACCTTTTCTTCACCAGGGGGCGCTGTTATTGCCATGTATTCTTATGGATGACATTTTTCCACGTTATTTCCTAATAAATTTCATCCCAATTTTTCCGTAATTTTTTCTAACCTTCTTTAAGGTGTTTCGAAGTTCTTCATTGAGTCATATTTTTCATTACTTTCTTGGTTTCATCATGTAAAATAACAAATAGTTACATTCTTCCATGTTATAACATACGAAAGAACTTATTCCTTTATTCGAATAAAAATTTAGATTTTGGCTTTGACGCGATTATCACGTTCGTACTCTAATTTTGTTTGGAAATTCTAGCACAGCATGGAAGAACGAATCAACATTAGGATGTAAATGATTCAAAGGTATAAAGGCATTCAAGCATTCCTGCATTATAGAGAACAGTTCTGAATAAGTAGTTGATGCGGTTATTCTGCCTTATTCGCGCAGTTCTTCGAACAGCTTCGGAACGCGCAGTTGAATCATTTTTCGAGGCTGCACTTCTAAACATTAGTTAGCAACTTATATAACAAGATAACTGATTAAATAAATTATGAGTGCTGATATAAGTTAATTTACTATAATAAATTTGTGTTTGATAACGCGGTTATCTGAAATGTAAGACCACGCGTTCGCTGGAACAGGTAACTACCCTCATTTCAGTAACAATTACAAAATATTTCTACATAATTATGCATAATATGTACTTTGTAAAAGCCTCTGTAGAATGTCTCACAAAAATTAAATCATTTTTATGAATAAAACTTCCAGTTCAGTGTCTTTCGCGACACGTCTTTCGCGACAAACCCTGCGCGTCAAACTTACGCGACAGTACGCACAATGTTTTCTACATTTTCCACACGTAAAACACGTGTAAAATATGCTAGTAATCTAGCATTATCATGTACAATACCTAATCAGCACATTTGCAGCAAAGTGATTATAGAAAATAATTTTGTTCGCGTGAAAATACAACTTCGACGAATAAAATTGGGTTTGCGTAAATTTTTCCACAAAATCCTGCAGTAATTTCTTCTTACTAAGTGTTGGAATAGTTACATGTAACCAGTTCCAAGCAAATAGAGTCGATTTGAAACAGTTTCCATGTATTCTTGATCATTTTTAACCGTTCGGAGCCGGATTTGTGAAAATCCAAATTTTGCGAAGAAATTTCTTTTTGCGTTAGCATTTCTGCACAATCCTGCATTAATTTCTTCTTACTAAGTGTTGGAGTAGTTACATATAACCAATTCCAAGTAAATAGAGTTGATTTGAAACAGTTTCCAGGTATTCTTGATCATTTTTAACCGTTCGGAGCCGGATTTACCGAACGCAGCTCCGAACAGGTCCGCGGTCTTCTCGGCTACTTCACCGGTTCAACCGAGAGGTTTGTTCGGATAACAGGGCCTACCATAACTATAATTAGTCGTAAAAGAAAGGATATCGATCGAGTAGGGTAGTTGGGTGACTTTAACCGGGCTCAAGCAGCACATTCAATGATTAATTGGAAATGACCGAACGCCTCGGAAACATCTCCCACCCTACTACACTTTCCCCTCCCACTCCGGACGTATGCAAATTCATTAGAGGACCCAGCTTCATTGATCACCACTGGCTGTTTTTCATTTTTTCATGTAGGGGGGTGTACGGGGAAGGAGGCGTGGCTTATCGTTTCTTTGTCTCCATTCGCCAACAATATATAAATCCAATATATGCATATATGTGTGTGAATATATAGATTGGGAGGTGTGACGTCACCAACAGGGGGTTGGTCGTTCTCATCAGTCATTTGGGTGAAGGGGGAGGGGGGTTGTAGTAGTGTCACGTGACAGCTAATGATTCATGAAAGCT
This sequence comes from Glomeris marginata, assembly GCA_034696005.1. Taxonomy (NCBI): domain Eukaryota; kingdom Metazoa; phylum Arthropoda; class Diplopoda; order Glomerida; family Glomeridae; genus Glomeris; species Glomeris marginata. The sequence goes on along the minus strand of JAQFZQ010000554.1, from coordinate 2,263 downwards.
GCGATAGGTTGTGGCCAACAAATGTCTTGTAGTGTCTGAGTATAGGTAGCTCTTCTTTTCTTGACTTGGAAACGAAGAAGGGGTTAAAAAGGGTGAGTTCCCCCCCCCCTCAACTCACTCCCGCTGTTCAACAAGGTTCTTCGTCTTGGCAAGCTCATTTGCATATTATTCAAATGTGGCTTCCATTTTTTTCTATCTCACGCAACGCGCAAAAAATCGTCTCAACTGCCGCAAATTAATTCCAAACTACTTTTTTGCATATAGATGACCTTAAAAAACCCAATTTAATATTTAAGTTTAACTTTAACAATTACCTACCCCCTCCCCCCCAAACGTATTTGTTCAAATTGGGCAATTTCAATTCCACCTTCAAGTTGTCGCGATACTCCGCGTTTACTCCATTTACTCCGTTCGCTCCGATTTCTGCGCTAAACTTATTTTTTGTGTGGCCATAACCCCTCCAAAATCCAATCAGCTTCCTGTGATATTTTTTCCCTAAGGGTACTAGTAATAGACTTTAGGCCACACATGACTGCAGCGTAAATGACTTAGTGAAATTCTGGTAGGAAATGAATAATATCGACGCGACAAGTTGGACGCGTGTCGCGTCCAGAAAGTAAAATATTAATATAATATTAAACCTAATTTTAAACAATTACAGCATGTCGTTGAGATCACTGTATAAATCCGAGGAATTGACGTCACAGGTGGGCGTGGCCTACTTCTGCCCTGCTGTGATTGGTCCAATTCGAATTTCAAGCGAATTACGTCACTGGAAGTGGGAGGAACCATACTAGCTTCTGATTGAACAAAATTCGATCAATCGCAGCAGGGCAGTAATAGGTCACGCCCACTTGTGACGTCACTTCCTCCGGCCAAGTGCCCTGCTATACTAAAATTGTCCTTTATTTCCATCTTACTTTGGACCGACAGTATATGTACTTGGGAATGAATGATAAGGGGTTTAAATTCCTCCTCAGTCTAACTTAGTAACTGTAAAGCAGATTGCAGCAATGTGATTGGTCAGGGACTATTAACGACAGTGACATCAGTTTTTCCGATAAGTTAATCGCGGCACGAAGTTCGTCGAATACAACGCGGTTAAAATTGCTTTCGATTGGTTCAACAATTTAGAAAATTTCGACTGCATCGGCATTTAATAGCTTATTCCAATAAAATTTAAGGGTCTACAGAGAAAATAAGTGTATTTTTTTTAGCAATTCCGAAGCATCAAATGGAGTAATTTTGGTTGCCGCAAGTTAAATCGTTCAAAAAGTGAACATCGCGTTTTAACGATCGATAAGCCTCTTATATAAAAGATCAAAAAAATGTATAGATTTAGGATGCAGTGGAAGTTCAGATAAGGGTAGTGAAAATTAATATCAATTATAAATATTCAACCCGGTAAATATATAAGATGCAACCGAGAATATAAAAATATTTATATTATATACCTATATCCACTAAATCGCGTATCATGAACAAACAGGGATTTCATTATAAAAAGCAATTACAGTTTGGTTAATTGATTATACAATGGCCACAGGGTAAATAAGATAATTAATTATGAAATTGAACTGAGAAAAGTAATTTGATAAATTGCCGCAATGATCTGCGTAAAGTGATTGAATTTAAAGGTGAACTGACACGGTTTTGTAAGGTACCCTGAAACAACTTCTTAATTGAACTTCTAAAAGAAACTTCTAAACGAACAACTATATCATTGTTCACCAACAATTTTCTATCTCGTAATAGCTCAGCAATCCTTTATCGCAGGATTTCTAACGCCAACATGTTTCAAAATGAAACGTTTCGATTGGTCGCGTCCATGTGGCCCTATCGTATCAAAATACGATACAATATGTCAGGCAACCACAGGCTCTTGGTCCAACTAGGTTTCCCATGTCACGCGAGACCTACCCTCGTCCCGTAATATTGAAAAAATTGTCAAGTTTCCTCTTAAAACCCTCAATTTAGCACTTAAAGGTGAACTGACAGGGCGGGAAAAGTGGACCATGACCAACCGTGCCATTGAGTAAACTTAAACTACCCGCCAATTAGTCTGTCAATGATTGGCCAGAAACGGCACTGACCATAGTCCACTTTTCCCGCCCTGTCAGTTCACCTTTAATCTAAATTAAGCGCATGCGCTTCTATTTTTCGATCCCTTCGACAGGGTGCGCTTCTACTAAGGTCCGTTCCGATACAGTGAAAAACTCGATTGCAGCAACCTGATTGGTTTTGGGACTTTTTACGCCAAAAC
>JAQFZQ010000553.1:0-30758 GCA_034696005.1 Glomeris marginata | reverse complement strand
TTATAGTGCTATGTTATATAACTTTTCAAGACGAACAACATATCATTTTCCCATTTTAGAGTGGACTGTCCCTTTAAATCAGTCTGATAATTCGCAAGTACAGTAAAATATGGTGATGACTAAATAAAACTATTTTATTCACTAATTGAGTGCGGGAGTTAAGGAATTAACGGGGGCCCCCTGGTGAAGACGCAAGCATAGTGTATACCGCCCGTTAGCATATACATACTATTACTATATTACTATTTTATTCATTTAAGGGAGGACGTCGTGCACGACCGGGAGGAGCGTCTTTTGGGGGTGGTAACTCGGGATACGGAAAATTTACGATCTTAATTTTGGAAAAACGAGGCAGTATTTCGAAAAACCAACGAAAACATGTTGTTCAAGATGTCTTGGAGCATCTATGGTTCCATTGGCTTTTTGGAATTCGTGTTCATTGTCAAATAGGAGGTACAATGGGACTCCAAATCGGGATTTTTGATACCTTTTTGTGCCATTTTATCTCCTATTTGAAAATGAATCCAAATTTCAAAAAACAGAAGGATGCTGGCATTGTCATGCCGGAAAACCCATTGCTTGCCACCAAGATGACTTCCTGCACGAAGCAATACACTGTAAAATTTCAGTGTAAGCCTGCGAGGTTTGGTTTCCAGTTATGAAACCTATTTTACTTTTTCCACGACTTCCAAATGCACACCAATCATCACTGAACATCCCCGCCACTTTGGCGCCTGGATAAAACTGTTTCTTCTTGGCGCAAATCATGCCAATAGCTGTGGAATCCATCTGGGCCATCTAAGTTTCACTTTTTCTCATCAATAAACACAACATTGTTCCATTGCGCCATCCAAGACATCCTCTCTTTAGCCCAGATGGTGAAGCTTTCAGAGGTCTTGCAATGTGCAAAATATGTGTGGCCACAATGGAATAGGGTCACAAGCTATTTAAATTATAAATTTGTTCTATTGCTATTTATTCCATACCTCATAAGATTACACAACACATTACAAACCGCTTCACATGAGTTTTACAAACATCATTTAAACAGAATATAATAGAGAAACATGTTACACAGCATTCCAAAATTCTGAAAGTGTCACAAAGCTGTAATAGTGATGTAATGGAATATTGTTATTTAAAACAGAAATACAAAATAATTCAATTTATGATACATATTGCAATGTTAAAATACACAATCAATTTTTTTCCAGCTGTCAATGTTTCTGATCAAACATACAAATACGTATTAGTATTCTCTGGTATACTTGAATATATGAGAATGGTAAAACATGCTATGTATTCATAACAAAAAATTGAAAGCAACACACAAAATTATCGCATCTAAATTAACATATTCACTTAAAACGTGATTAAACAGAAATTACATTACATATTTAATGTTACAGTTGATGACAATAGTGCAAAAATTCAAACTACTTCTACAATGACCTGTGAAATTTGAGGAAACTAAATTAAGTTTCTGATTCCATTAGCAAATGGTTCCTCTAAGTCTACTGCAATAATTGAGCAACTTCACGTGCCTTGCTATTGGCTGACATACAAAAGAAAAATGGCGTCCTTGTTGTGGATATCTAGGCAACAGCCAACAGGGTTCCACGATTATCCACATTACGGCCTCCATATTGGCAATGGGACACGCCTACTGAAATTGGTCAATTAAAAGCTAATAACAGGATTTTGGCAATTTTTGGAGCCATCTTAATTTTGCATTGCACCGAACTCACAATACTTCAGAAACTAATGAAGTAACTAAGTAATTCTCATTGCTTAATTGATAGCATGCACTGAAAAACAATTGAAGAACTCCAAAACATTTATTTTCCAATACAATTTAGGTAAAAATGTTAATAGCAGAAAGATGTTCAAACAATCTTATTGATTAATGACAATGCACACCATGGGATATCAGACTCACGTTATGCTTACACATATTGTGCAGTGGTTAGAAATATAAACAAACATGCAAGTATAATAAACACCGAATACACTTAACTGTCAAAAATATTATTTCTTAATGTACCAAATTTTATTTGGTGGTGGAATATTAAAATTAATATTATGTAAAACAAGAATTCTAAGTGCTAATTATTGAATTGAAAAAAAAACGAAAGTTGAATCGTCTCAACACTTAACAGATTATGATATCCATCTAATCCCATGTCATTTTCCGAATTGTTAAGTGTGGAATGAAGAGATGCAATGATGAGAAATTAATGTATCAATCACTGCTGTATTGTTTGATTCCCTTGCTTCTGAATCGGCGATGCACGGAAAATTCCACTCGAGGCATAAATGCGGTGTGCAATTCGTGTACCCATTGCTAAAAATGACAAAAATGCTTGATGGCAATTGCAGATACACCAACAATCACCGTTTCAAAATATAGTGGTCAGGAGCATCCAGTAACTGTAATAAAAACTTCACATGCTAGCATATGGACATACCAACGATACAGACTACCATAAATCCAGAACAAGGCGAAATGACAAAATTTTAAATCACAGTGGCAAAATAACTCGAATTAATGGTATGACTAAAGTATAAGCTAGTGTATAATAGAATAAGTAGTGGGATGGGATGTTTTCCGGTCATATCAATTAAACAAATGTGTAACATTGCACTTTTATTTTATGGAAAGTGCAAACAGAATGTGTTCCTTGGGATTGCCTTGGCATAACTAAGCTTTCAATTTAGGTGGATCTAAGATGAACACGGTTGGGATCCTTCAACAAAATTATTGTCCCAGTGGCTTACTTCTAATCACTCAGATTATCACCTTGTCAAATCACCGGACAAAAGGATATTGTCAATTAAGGGATCAATTTTATCTCTTCCTCTTTTCAGGGAAATAAGTAGTAATTGGATTATATGTGAGCCAATTGCCTCACATGAAATATGCCCTTAGACTCACTTGATGATGCTATACATTTGAGAGATAAACTAAAGCTATTAGATGCACGCAAGCAAAGGTAAAATTATGAGTGGGATTTTCTGGGGGACCCCAGGTGAAATACACTTTTTATGTAGCTACCTTTACAGAATAATTATGTTAGTTCGCCTTCAAATAATTACATACATGCATATGCATATCAGACGAAATTTACCTGAATCTGCATCGGGTACATCAGCTTTATCAGAATCCTTTTTGGATTCTCGTTGTTCTCTAATTGCTCGACACTTCATGAATGTCGGTTTCCCTATAGAACATAACATCATATGTAGGAATGCTGGGAGAGTATGCTGACCCAGGAGGCTTATTGCTAAATCGGTTCTGGCAATCCAACATGTGAGCCTGTTGGTTTGGCGTAAAACTGACTTAGCGCCGAGTCTCCTGGGCCACCATATCTGACTTTTCTCAAGTACCACCAATGAGCTATATATAAAACCTTCGGGTTCTATAGCTCATTGGTACCACGCTACCTTGCATTCCATTATCACGAAGAACTTTCACAAGTTTCTTCGACTTATCCAATGTGGTATCATCTTCATGAAATAAAGATGAAAAAGAGATGTTTACACCAGTCTCTCTTACATATCTCTTCAACTTTTTAAATCTCTGCAACTCTTTCTCTTCCTGGAAAATGCATCCCGAAAGTTACACTCATTCCACAATAACACAATACAAATAATGGTAACTTACATCATATTCCAATTTCTGCAAGCCTTCCGCTGGAGGAACAGGAGTAGTGGAAGTCCCTGCTGAATTATCCAAGCCTTTGTCGAGTTCCTTCTTGGACAAGCTAGTTTCACTGCAGGTTTCCCAACAGTCATCAAGTGCAAACAAATCCCCAGCACTATTGCTTCCACTTTCTAACACCTCTTGGTTACAGTCACCAGATTCACACTGTACTTCTTCACCAACGTTCAGGTCAGAAATACAGCATTCACGATCGTCAGCTGTCTTTGTATCAATTGTTTTTTCACTCCCTACAAGCGATGTCTCTTCAGCTGCATGTTCCAGTACAAGGCAGCTACTAGACTCGCCAGTATCACCAACCTCAAGGCTTTTCAAATGTGATTCCAATGGAAATATCTCAGTGTCGGCATCGCTATCCTCAATGTTGACCGTTTCTATCTTTATCGATGAATTTGTAATGTCATCAATTTTATCGAGAACTATTTTGATTTTGCGATGACAGTTATCTTGTGAAGGTGCCACAGCTTCTTCCTCACCGGATATCTTGCTCTCATCAGCACAATGTTTGCTGTTAGTTTCAGATGACACAGCTGCAAAATTGTAGTAATGTATAACATTTCTAAACTTAAAAACCCAATGAAGCCATCCCTGTATATATGTAATTAATACTATCTCATAAATATTAAAGTGTGTTCAGATATTTGTCCTAGGCAAGTGTTATTAAGACTATAGGCATATTTCTCAAGATATTGTGCTAACATTCAAGTAGCTAATCAGGTATAGACATCTTCTCATCTGCTGGCAAAATTTGGGAAGTAACACTGGTAAGGACAGTCACATGACTGCCCTACTTTCCACGTAGAAGTGTTTGCATCAGTATGGGCACTCCCAACACTGATGCAATGCCGAAAACACCAGTCACGGTGTAAAATGCCGAAGTGAAAATCAAATGTTGTGCCGTACTAGGTGCACTGTGCCAAGACCAACAGTGTGATAACAATGCGCAATTTTTTCTGCACACTCAAAAATCCGAAATATAACTGCAACGATCGCGTTCTTCTGCCGAGTACGTTGAAAATCCATATTTGCATCTTACGTAGTGTATTGCTTTGAGTAATCGTGTGCATGGGTTAACATTAAATAACAATGGCTGGCGTAGTTCTTCCTATTGTTATCAATTAAGCTCATATTTACACAACACGTGTTTCGGCTCTCTCCAGTTCGCCATCAACAGATCGCTAGAATCTATATTCATACATTTCTGTAGTATAATTATCGATTTCATATATTTAGGTGACTTGCCATAAGTTCAACTAGTTCGATACCCAGGGATTTTGCGAAATGGCATCACAACATCCAAGCAACAGCCGCAGCAAGGAACCCGCGGAAATGGAAACAATGCTCGTGCTTTTGCGACGCTTTCATATGATAACCGAATGAAATTATGCATTTATGGAATACGTAATTAATAACTACTATGTATAACCAGTTTGGCCAAGTTGCAGCTCATGCCATAATTAACAGTAAAGATTGCCTTAAAACAAAACATGCACTTTTAGCCTATTAATTATGGATCAAATCACAGTTATTACTTTGTTCATATGAAACTTGTTCGACTGTACTAGCAAATGTGTGCATCATGAAAGAGTTTCAGTTGAACGGCCTAATATATTCATACATATGTCATTAGTAATATAATAAGTAATGCTGATTTACTTACCGACATCAACGTCCTGCTGCACGATGACTTCTGGGTCTCCAGATTTTAGATCCTTATTGATTTTTGCATCTTCACCGTCATTTGACACCACTTTGGGAAAATCCTGAAAGAATGACATCTTTGCTGATTGGGTTTCCACATGATTACAAAATCCCACTACAATTGTTAATACTGCATTTCCCTTTTAATAAAATTATTGCTATTATCCTGTTCAAACCCAATGTTCATTAAATTAGTGGCATGGAAATGCCTCACAGATATACCCTACGTATATACAGTGAAATCTCCCTATAATGGCACCCAAAGGGATCAAAAAGTTTGACCGTTATATGGTGTGCAATTAAAAAACATTAAATGTAAATCAAGGGAGGATATGACCTGTACTTTATAAGGGAATGCCTTTATAAAAGGTGCCGCTATACAGAGATTCCACTGTAGTTACATACACTAAGAAATTTCGCAATTAATTACATAAGAATACAACAATTATCAGCTAATTCCAATGATTGCAATGTTTGAAAGTTTGGGCCGATTACACCATCAGTTAAATTTTGGAATATGAATATTTACTCTTCTTAATTACTGCATAAAAAGTATTGAAAAATTGTATCATGCAATACTTACATCACAAGGTGCAAGTGCCTCTGGTTGTCCATCTAGCTGAACATCGGTATTTTCAACAAGGCTGGCACTGGTGATGTTCTGTGTCATTAATGGTACTGGCGGTGATTTAGATGGTTCATTTACGTTGAGGAACCTGCAAATGGCACCTATGCTCTCATTGTCACTGTCTTCCACAACAGCGGTTGCTTGGGTAGCTTGTTCATCGTCAGTAAGACTTGGGAAAAAGTTATCTTCAGTAGCTCTCAATGGAGTCGTTGGGGAAGTTGGTTCACCAACGTTTAGACAGGGAGTTTCTTCGTCTTCAATGTCAACACTGATAGGCACTAACTGAGGAATTGCTTCCGGCTCCTCACATTGGCTATCACTGTCGTCTGTAATTACATTAGTCTTCTTTTTGTTAGTGTTCTTCACTACTTGTGATTCATCGCTTGATGATTCCGCAAATTGTTCCAAAATGTCTTTGATGCCAAGACGCCTCTTAGACGAAACAATCACTTTTTTAGATGCAGTCTGGGTAGACAATTTGGCAGCTTGTCTCTCTTCTGATTGTGTTTCAGCTGGCTTTATTATTTCATCGTTGACAGCAGGTGTGCTTTCACCAGCATCATTGTCAACATCCATTTCAATACGAGCAATGGGGCTTCTGGAACGTCTCTTATTCGACCTGAGAGGGTATACCTTGATCTCAGCAGGTCTAGTCTCAGTTACTTCCTCATCACTATCCAGTGGTAAGATCTGTTTTCTTCTAGATTGAGCTGGTGATTTTCCCTCGGAGACTGTAGTGCACACATCAGTCTTTGGGGAGGGTTCCGAATCATCTTCGCTGTCAACGGCCACGTCCGAAGCACCAGGGATGACTTTACTAGATGAATCATCAGCATTGTCAGGTAAGCAAGGTTCTTCTTGATGCTCGTTAGTCTTTCCTCCCAACTTTTGCTGCCTACTCAGCTTCCGTTGTCTTTCATTTGAATATCTGGACATGGCAGTAGTAAGATCGCATGCACTGCCATCTGCAACTTCTTCCTTTGACTTCTTCTTTCGACTTGATTTTCCCATGTCATCAGATTCACTTTCGATTTCTGTCAGACTATCATCAGTAGACTCGTTCTTGTCATTCCGATCAACTCTTTGTGGTCGATTTCTCAAGACTCCAGCATATCTGTTGCCATCATCTACTTCCCCATCTTCATCTGTAGATTCGTGTTCAAATCCACGAGAAGTCTGCCTTGTATTACGAACATTACTGTTATCACATCTGGTGATACGCACTCTTGGAGACTTTTCATCTGATTTTGGTTTTTGTGTTGATGTTTTGGCATCATCTTCACTTTCTGAAAGTGCATCTTCAGAAGACTCTGATGATACATTGATTTCAGTCATAAGTCCACTTCTTTTCGGAGTTTTTCTCAACACTCGACTATACTCGGTGCCCTTAACTGTTTCGACCACCTCAGGCTTTCTTGGTTGCCTGTTGCGTAGAACTCTTTGCTTGCTATTGTCTTCACTTGTTTCATCATCATCAAATTCTGTTGTTTTCAGTTCTTTGCTTGTAGTTTTCTGCTCTGATGTGCGATCCTTGCCACCTTCACTGTCACTTTCACTGCTTGCAATATGAGTTCTGAATGATTTTGATTTCCCAAGCCTTTTACTAGGATATTTGGACATGGCAACATGTTGTTCTTTTTCGATTTCATGGTCAGAACTTTCAGGGGAATGCTCTTTGTCATCTTCACTTCCAATGTCGTCATTTGACTTGATCTTTGTGTTCTTATTGACGTCTTGGTTATCATTAGATTTTTTACTTAAAGTTCGTGTTTTGCCTGCTGACTTATATCGAATAGTTCCATCATCACTCTCTGTGAATATTTCCTCTGAAGACTCCGATGTATTTTCGGTATAACTTTTGCGTGATAACCTTAATATTCGTCCAGACTTCTGGCTTCTTTCTGACTCGTTAACATCACATTTTTTGGACTTCCTCTGACGCAGAACTATTTGCTTTGTCACATCCTCAACTTCAGCTTGATGTTCTTTCAATGCCGTTTGCCGCCTTGTTCTACGTGTGTTGACATCTTTTCCATCACTCTCACTACTTGTGGTTGTGCTGGGACTTGTTGAGAAATAATCGGTTTTTTCATTTGACAATTTATTGTCCGACTTCACCACCGAGAGCTTAATTACATTTGGTTTTTGTTTTTCATTTGATTTCTGCTTTAATTTTGACGTTTTCGTTATTGGCTCCAATTCTTTGGTTTCATCGTCACCATCTGTGTACGCATCTTCAGAAGACTCCAACATATTGACTTGGGTACCATGATCAACTTTGTTTGTATTAGGCTTCTTGCCTGCAAACTCTCGGGCATCTTTATTAATTTCATCACCATTGTCACTATCACTGCTACTACTTCTTAACTTGGATGCTCTTGAATTTCTAACATTTTTGCTCAATCCACTAGATGCATCGTCACTTTCAACTCGCATCCTTGTTTTCCTGGTGAACAATTGTTTCACTGAGCGATTCTCAGCGTCACTCTCAGACTCATCTTCAAATTTATCAGTAGCCGTTTCCTTTCTCTGAGATGTCAGGGTGTTAAGAGCAACTTTCCTTGTCGATTTTCTTGCACTGGCATCACCGAACCTCCTGGCATCAGCCCTACTGCTCCTAAAAGGATAGCTTTTCCGAAGGTGCATACTATCACTTGAGGTTCCACTTTCATTAGATGTTTTGGCATCACTCCTTTTGCTCTGCTGCGTCTCTTTGGGCGTAAGTTCCTTTATTCCACTATCTCCAGCATAATCCCCATGACTTTTACTAGATACCATCTTCCTAGATGCTCTTTCCGTAGCAGTGTCAGAGCTCTGTGAAGATAACTGCTGTGTGACCGAACTTCTGGTACGTCTGGGGTATTTACTAGGCGAAATAGTGGTGGTTTGTGGTTCATCGTCTTCATTATCACTATCATAATGACCATAACCTTCAGCTGATTTCCTGGGAGACTGCCTATGTTTAGGCAAAGTGTTAGAACTTTCTTGCTTCGCAGGGTGTTTATGACTAAATTTTGGTTTTACCACTGACTCTGCACAATCCTCTTCACCTGAAGACTCCTCTTCACCAAAAGTAATAGTTTTCAAAGTAGCAGACCTTCTTGTACTTGGTGTTACAGAACTTTTAGTTTCCTTGCTTGAAGAGCGCAAGTTTCTGGTTTGTATTCTTGATGTTTTATTTGTAGAGCGTGATAATCTTCCAGTATATTCCTTGTCTTTCACCATACTAGCACGATTTTCTGTGTCACTTTCATCACTGCTGCTATCAAACAATTGCCTTCTGTGAAAATATTGTTTCTCTCCTGCAACTTTATTTTCTTTTGTGTGCGATTTTCTCCTTGGACTACTTCTACGTGCTTGGTCATCATTATCATCTGCACTGAATTCTTTTCTCTTATAATCTTGCACCATCTCTTTCTTGTTGCTATTTTTAACCGTGTTGAAGCTTTTCCTTGTAGAACGTTGATTTCCACTTCGCTGATCATATTCTTTGTCCTGTTCAAGCTTTTTCTTGGATGATTTTGCAACTTTAGGCACATGATCCTCACTTTCAGAGTCTGCATCAGCATCACTGTCGCGGTCTTTGCTTCCTCTTTGAAATTCGACGCTTTCACCACTATGTGATACTTTTGACACAATCCTTGACGAAGATGCTCTGTTTGATCTGTATTCACTTTCAACAGTCACATTTTCAGGTTTCTTCATTGGAGAACTTCTTGTTGCCATCCGTGACACCACTTCTCTCTCTTTACTCTCCAAACGCTTCATTCTCTTCCTAGCTTTGCTGTCAACACTGGAATCCGTCTCCATCTCAGCAATAACTCTTTTGGCCGATTGATTTTCATCCTCAGCAACATTTTGAGAATTCTTTCTTGTTGATGCCAGTGTCACAATTTCTTTTCCCTCAGCAATAGATCCTTTACTTGTAGCCGGTATTGTTTGGTTGGTAACGGCTCTGGTTTCCCTTTTTGCATCGTTCAGCGCTATATCACCAGAACTCTTCTGCACTTTTTGGCTTCTACGTGTCATCCTTGCTGGTAATGTCATTTCACCATGCTTATCATCCATGTCAATGCTTCCAAGATTTCTGGCTGCGGCTTTCCTTGTAGCTTTAGTAGGCCTTTCTGATTCTTCCAAGAAACTAATTTTGTTTGTAGGGCATACACCCAACACAGATTTCAAGAAAGGCACACCCTGGTATTGAGTTTTTCTTGACAAATGAATATTCAATCTCTCCAAGCCCACAGTAGGCTGCATTTCAATAGACGTATTACTGGATTCGACAAATGGAGTTTGGCTTATGTTTTCACTGTCCGTCAATTCTGAATCATTTTTGCGCTTTTTTGTGTTCTGAATTCTTGCACGAGTTTTAGGGACCTCAAGCAAGTCAGGATTGTTCACTTTATCTTCTGCATCTGTTTCAAGACCATTATCTGGAAATATCCTGCGAATAGCTTTACTTCTTGGGGATGACCGAGTTGATGCTTGTGTTTTGATAGCTTGCAACTTGGCATTACTGTCCAGGTCCTGGATGGCATCATGTACTGTCAGCTGTAAAAATTAAGGCGTATGTATCCAATTAACAATAGTGCAATGAACAAAATTCAACATTTAAAACATAGTTTATGTTCTTTCTAATGATCTTAGTAAAATTTGTGCTTGTAGCTGTCAGCACAGCACCCAGTTGACTGCATCAAATTTGTAAACTTCAGACGTTTCCCACATTAGCCGCACAATTTCTATTTGAACAATGACAGTGCTCCCGAGATTAAAAAGCAGTGCAACATGCACATTGAGGGGCAACAGCAAGAATGGATCCTTCAAGTGTATTCATCAGTGTCATGATGTAACTATGTATTGGGAAAAATGTCATTTGGTATGGTCACCTGTTTTATGACCATTGTCAGAATCCAGCCCGTCTTGTAGGAGATAAGTACAGCCCCGATAGTTCAAGCATCAATTGTTCGATTCTTATTATAACAAATCTCAATATAACAGAATGGCTGGTCCTGCCCAAAATGCCTATTACCTCTCATGTATACTCCCACCGCTGAGTCTGCCGACTCTTCTTCAACAAAGGGACCTTTTTGGCAATTTTAATCCTTTAATTGCCATTGTTCAATAACTGCTGAACCGGGCCCCCTCTCAAGTCACCTTTGTTGCAGGATGGACTTGTCCACTGGGACATTATTGAACACACATTATTATTGGCAGTTAACGGGTTAAACTTGTCAAAAAGTTCACTTTGTTGAAGAAAATTCCACAGACTAAGCGATGCAGCATATTAGCCTCTTGTATAACAAACGCTTATAACGAACTGCTCAATATAAAGACCGCTTCGGCTGGTCCATTCACTATCCCACAATACTAAACGACTGTTTATAGCGAAAGGTAATTCAATAGCGCTTAAAAACTCGATTTGTAAGTGGGAAACACATTAAAAATCCATAACTCGGCAACCGTTGCTCCAATTGCCACCAAACTAATTTTAAACGACAGAACAATGTTTTACATCTAAGAAACTGTGTTTTGAGAAAATTATGAGGATTGCAGAGAAATAAAATGACGACCGAAAAATTCCTTATCTCTGCCATGTTAAATTTTCGGCGCAGGAACAAAATCTTTGTATTGCCACATGTCGGGAGCGGGAGGCAAAACGTAACCTAATTGTCACTTTCCTTTTTGTCTTCATTTGGGAAGTTGCCTGCAATCCCATTCCTGGAAACGTGCATCAATGGTCATTCAGGGGAAACCACATGACCTCCTAAACGAGTATTTAAATCATCAGTGCCCAGACAGGGGAGCACACTGATTCAACTGGCCCATATACAACACCTCCGCAAGAAGCTCAACTCAACCCTGGGAAGCACATCAACTGTGGTCGATCTACTTGGCTACCACAGAATTCACTACAGCCACTTGACAGCCACCTGTTCAGGTAACACCAATCATTCCCAAGGCTTTTCCCAGCTTTTTGCCATTCCATACCACTCACCACCAACCCTTTTTATTCTTATGCGAGGCCACTCATTCACTAGAAGAACCAATCACCAACCATCCCAGACCAGCGTCTTGTGTGTTCTGCTGGCTTATTCTGCATGGCATTGACTGAACAAGTTCTTCACACGCGGTAGGCAAATATCCTATCAAATCGAATGCAGTCGTGATTTTAATTGCAAAACCAGATAGGGGTTTATTGTTTTTGGGATCTCTTTTTAGCTATCCCACACAAATGCTCAATTGGGTTAAGGTCTGGAGAGCTTGCAGGACATGGAAAACACAGCAATTGCAATTAGAAAGCCATTTAGTTGCAGACTTGGACATGTGTGCAGGTGCATTATTATGCTGGAAAGAAATTCACTGTCCTACAACATCAGTTCAGCTGATGGGATCATGAATGTTTTTAATATTTCTTGATAAACTTCTGAAATTGCAGACCCCTTTAGTATTGCCAACATCCCTACACATGAACTCATGCATTCCCACACCATTATTCCTGAAGGAAATCTATCCGAGCTCTTCAAAGTGCTTGGATGATACATCTCATTATTGTTTTGCACGTCACGCTCCTTGATCACCAAATGTCAATCAAAATTTTTATTCGTCGCTGATTAAAAACCTTGTCCCAATATTCCAGTCCAATGAACTCTTTTTTTGTACCATTCTAGAAGTTTCTTTCATTGAGTAGCAGTCAACATGGGCTTAACCTTGGGCACACAGCAGTTAAATCCAAATTCCTGAAGGCGTCACAATACAGTGCATTGGGAGACATCAGTTCTAACTTACTTCCAAATGGCTCCATAAGAGCTTCAGTGAAATCGAGTGATCATGGCGATCATACTATTAGGTCACCTCAACAAGATCTTCAAAATGTTTAGTAACATTGCCAAGTGTGCTGGGGCACAAACATGCTGAAACCACGTCCGTTGGCAAACATTTATTGGGCTGTTTTACTCCAATATCACATCTATGATGATGGGCAAGCAACCGAGTACAGTGAACCTTCTGCTCTTCAAAGAGGCTAAGCTGCTTTCCAGGCATTCATGCGGCATGTACCTAGGGCACCTGCAATGGCTCTGGAACTTGTCCTTGTGTTATCTTCAACCTGACAAACAACCATCTCTTCATTTATTGGAGTACAACAGGCAATCAAGCTTCACAGGTATTGCCTATTGCTGGTAAGGTGCCAGTTTCCTTTACCCAATGATCAACTGTAGCAAACATGATGACATGTTGTGTTGTGAAACAAGTCGCTCACATCCATCCAGCATTCAATGTTTGTCCAGCGTATTGGTAGGTATGCAATGCCCACAAATAATTTAAGGGTCATATGTTGGGAACGATGCATTATTGGTACACTCACGCTGGAGTAAACGTTCCGTTTTCCAATTAAAGGATTAATCCTTTAATTGGAAAACGGAACGTTTACTCCGGCGTGAGTATATGATCTTTGGTAACATTCCAATTTGCCCATTCAATGCGCCCGCACTTTGTCAATGGTATTCAGGTAATCCAGGTGAATCTCACTCACATGGTGTTTTGACAAAGAGGTCAAACGGTCAGAAACACTTGGATATTGCTTATCAGTTTTACTATAACATGTTTAAAAGCAATGTGTATGCAGCTTGGTAGCAGATACCACTGAGATATAAATACCAGAGAATGAGATTGCAAGGGGCAACTAGTGGTGGTGTAAAGAAAAATACACGGATATGCTGCCAAATAATGAGCATTCAGACATGGCAGTGTAGTGGTTGAAAGAACTTTAGGGACATCTAAAGAAGTCCAACTAATAAAAGCAGCAATAGAGGCAATATCAATTGCAAACTTGTATTGAGTAGAGATCAGGGGATGGAGAGGAAAAGGAAATTCAAAGGTTAATGACCAAGTAAAGGAGATGGTTTGGCACGAATACACTATAGTACATGCACAAGGGTGGTTCAAGTTTGACCACTTTTTTTTAAAGGTAGCGCAAAGTCTGACAATAAGCAAGCTATGTGTTTTCGAAATATTCCTGTGTGTTGACACCACTTCCATCGCTGTGGCAGATCTCCGATTCCTTTGGTTTAGAAAGAACTGGGTTGCTGTCTTAGCCATTGCAGGACATCTTTGTAGTTTTTAATCTGTCTGAAATTTTATCCCTCCGAGATGTTTTTTGGGTGGTGAGGAATTCTTAAGTTTCCTGTCCATGTTGCTTCTTTTGCATTCTGGAGTGAAGTGATGGGCCCATGTTTCATCACACATTGCAAGTGATTGCAAAAATTTGTCACCTTCGACTTGAAACCGATTCAGGAGCTCCTCACAAATTGTCATGTGTGTTGACTTCTGATCAAATATCAGCTGTCGGGGAACCCATCTTGCAGATTTTGCAGAACAGTAAATGTGATACACAGTAACAGTCATTGAGGTTATAGTCTATAATAATTGCCCTCACACCCTTTTTCCCAAGTTTCTGAAATTTACTATGGCTCACCTTGTCAAAAGCTTTCACCAGATCCAACATCAATATATCTATGCTACAGCCCCCATCAACCTACCTTGTGACCTCAAACATTGTCACAAGTTTGTCAAGCATGATCTACTATTTCCAAGAATAAGCTCACCTAAACTTTTACTTACAATATCATTTCTATAATGTAAGAAATATTGTCATAAACTGTCAAAAAATGTTGGACAACACCACAAATCTCAAACAGTGCAAGCCATACAACACCCCAAACCTATCACCCTGAATTGCTACTGAAAACGCCTTGTAAAAAACAAAACCGGAGCTCGCCTAAACACCCCTTGGTAACATAACCCTATGCATGATATACAGGAAGGTTGAGGAAGGCAACAGAAACTTGTAATTTAGAGGTAATTCTTCAAACATTCATTGAAATTATCATTGTAAACAACCGCTATTTGAATCTACATGTATTTGAATCTGAATAATTTATAGACATACTGATTTATTGCAAATTGTTTAATTTCCTTGGATGATTCCATACTCAGGTTCACATTGCAATATTTCTGCCAAAGGTAAACAAAATTTCAATACTTTTGGAAACCTGTTTTGCTCAATACGTGTCATTTCTACTTATAATGAATTTGAAACATTTCTCAGTCTTCTGACAAGTAGTTTTATAGTGCAATGTAAACAGTAGCTATAATTGTGTAAGTTTTAGCAATGAAGCGTGTTCCATTCATGTTATCCTAACCTGCCATATTTTTGTGCATGTTATTCTTTGACCTTTCATTCTTATATTAATTTGCCATTGCTGCTAATTAGATGTTTGTCGCATCCAAAAGGGGTTGTCGTCTGCCCAATAATGTACATTGTGCATGTTGACCACACCATCGCAACTGAATTGAGCTTCATAAGACCAAATAATGTTTGACAAAGTTAGGATTACTATTATTTTAATTTAGTAGCCAATTGCAGAATTGAACACGAAACTGACAATTCCTTTCATCTAAGGTCTGATGACAATGTACATGGTACGGGTGTAACTTTTACCTCCTCAAAATACGGTGAACAGATGAGTGAGAGGTTGCAAGTTCGAGTGCAACAGCTCTTGTACTCCGCTGCTGATTTGCAGCAACAGCAGCAAGTACCAAAACAGACTGGTCCTCATTTGTAGCAGTTCTCGGTTTTCTAGGAAGTTTCCTTGGTACGACACTTCCAATTGTGAGAAAGCGATTAACAATTTGGCTAAATGTGTGTCTAGCGGGATGCCTCACATTGGGGGTACCGTTGTTCACACAATCGAGTAGCAACACTGATGTTTTGGCATAGTATCATGTTCACAGCTCAACTTTGTGTAAGCAACTATTGCTACAGCTTAGACTGGCAAATGTGGCATGATCATGATGTTATGCTTAAGTACATTTCTTAAGGTTCATTTGCATAGGTACTGATGGTCAGCACATTAAGCACTGTTTGTATGACCTTTGTTATACAACATTATTCAGTCACAACTCCAGTTACGTAATTCTGTTTTGTTGCTTTCCTGGAATCACCAGCAAGTACTTTGGCATGAAATGTAATAATATTTGGGCAGTGGTACTTCACTGCATGGCATGCTTCGATTGTGCATGTGTTTGTTTCCTTTATATTGTTGATTTTGCGTTCAGAGCATGGTTATATTATTTTACTAGCATATTATTCAGTAATAAATGTGTAATAAGTATGCTTAGACCAGCTACAATCGGATATATTGTGTATTTACTGCCTCCAATCACATTTTTGGCAGCCAGGAATCTTTGTTTAACACAGTAACAGTAATGCTGGTAGATATCATTGTATGAACTCAATATACTACCCTATCTGTAGTGTATTCAATGTTGCAACAATCATAACAATGTTCACATTTGGTTAGTTTTTTTTTTCAAACTGTGTTCCTGAACTGTATCCAACACACATTCCCCCTCAACCGTCTCATGTTTTATTCATAATTTTGTGGTGTGTCTATATTTGGGTCACAGTCCATAGTGATTTCCCCTAACTGGTTTGCCTGGAAGTTCACTTTAAAAATTCAAAGCTGCTTGCCTTTGTTTAATTTTTCTAATTGCATAATGGGTCATGGGTTAAACTTTAAAGTATAAAAGTAATTCGTGCAGTGCTGGTAGTTAGGAGCACCAATGCCACATCAAGCTAGTCATCAACTAAGTTGACCTTCTGGGACTGACATGAAGCTATCAGTATCATCAGCCGCCAATTCCTGTACCACAATCCTAGTGAGTTGCATCCATCTGCAAGGGTCTGTGCCTAGGCCTAGGCACGAAGGGTCCTCAGCTATGAGATTGGCAAGAAACTTATAACTCATTTTGGAACATTGTGTACATTTGGAAATATTCAGTCCCAGTTCAACAGTGTGCATAAGATTGTGCCCCCTCCCCTCCAGTGTCCAGTTGCAATTGTTAATTTATTTACATATTATTTCTCCGTTGTACATTGCTAGTTGTTACTAACATGGTTTTGTTACTGCAAGCTTGAGTCGTTGGTTGTTAAACCCTGTATGCTTCTGACAAGGGAGTTATTAAATATTTATGACAAAACAGTCATCACAATTTAGTTCACAATGCAGGCATCCACAAAACCTCATCCATGGTGTCGCAACACAGGACATTTCCCAAGATGAACGTCTGATGGAGTGGAGCCTCTGGCAATAATATAATAACCCAGTTCTTTCAAAATAATAATGGAGGGCAATCCAAACTAGAGGTACAAACGTTACTGTGAGGCAAGGAAAATACAAAATGTCATTCCCATATCAACGGGGGAGTAAGTGCACCTATTAGTGCTAGCCGGCATTGTATAGCGGATACCCTAAACCAAAGAGATTGCACAGCACCGGCTCACAGCCAGAAATGTGATGTACAACATGTGTTGTGAACACATTTGTACACCAGCGGTACAGTAGGTGCTCAAAGTTGCGACCACCAGCAGTTTTGCATGCCAGACAGCGTCAACACATTGAATGTTGCACTGTATACCAGAAATACCCAGCATGTCACGAACTGCAGCAGCCACAACAGCCACTTGCACAATTAGCTCTTCTTGGGTGTCTACCGGCGTTTCATACACTAGGCTCTTCATGCGCCCCCACAAGAAATCGAGGGATGTTAAATCGGGTTATTGTGGTGGCCAATCGATGGGTCCACCTTGGCCAATCCATGAGCCTCCTTGTATGCCACATGCATGTCTGCCAACTCAGCATGTGTAAAACACTGTGTTATGAAGGCTGTTACAACTTAAGTCCCTCAGAGGTGGCAGAGGGTAAAGGCCCTGTGAAAAGGCCTGGGAAGTTGATTAGTCATCAAGAAAAGGGGCAAGAGCCGTGTGCAAAGGGTGACTCATCCCCAGTACAACATCGAGATAATGTCATTGCCAGCCAGTGGGATTTTCTTGGCAACAAAGAGACCGGTCAGATTTGAACAGGACCAACACGAAGGGAGGGTATAAATATCGAGATCATTCGGTCAGGAGTGTTTGAGGAGTGTGTGGAGAGTTGGTTAGGAACAGAGAAACAGGCTTTGGGGGAAGATGGGCAGGGTATTAGGAAGTTGAGAAGGATAGATGAAGAGCAGAAGAGGATTAAGAGTAGTGCGTGACTTGAAGGTGGGACATCAGAAGTGCAAGGCAAAGGAAAGAACAAGGTGCTCAGTGTGTACAGATGGCCTGAAAGTGTTGAGATAATAGGGTGGAGTGGTGCACGGTTATGTATGGGGAAACAAACACCTTTCGAAACCCGAGATGGATAACAGAAATTAACCAATTATTAATTTGCCAAGCAAACTTGACCTGTATATGATATTGTCTTGTTCTTGATATATTTTTAGTGCAACATTTGAAGGTGAAGATCTGCAGTATATGGCCCTAATAAATGTTTATTTTTAACGATTTTGTAATCACTTATTTCTTGTAAGCACCACTAAAATTGTAAAATTTGGTCACTATTGGTAACTTTTCAGTAGCTTTTCACATAAAAAGTCACTTTTTCCACTATTTTCAAGCCAAAAATGCGTTATCAGCCCTGGCCAAGACGTTTATGGTGCAGTTGGGACATTCTTTGTATTTTTAGCAACCTGTTGCTCTCAGTGCTAATAATTTATATATTATTTTGACAACTTATAACAAAAATAAGTCGTAAATGACTGTATAAACTCCTTGTCTTGTAATATATTGCACTTGCTTATTTCAGTCTTCTAACGACCCACCTGGGACCTTATGCCTCAGCAAACACACGACACTTTTGGTACTCGCTGTGCCAAATTTGTTTAAATGGGCACCAATTATGCATAAATTGGCATGCTACAACAGATTTCCCAGATCCATGACAATTAAATAGATGAGGATAGCAAAGTTAGAGTGTCAAATCTTAAGTAGGTCTTCTAGACAGACGGATGTACATTACTGTGACCCTACACAGAGCATTGCTGCCTACTTCAAACTCCACATTATCTTCTTAATGAATAACCAATGCTGCGGCATAACAACACATGGTCTTAATTGGGATTATAATCACGTCACTAAAGTGGAATCCCTCTATACAGAGTATATTCCCCTTGATGTTTTCCATGTAATTGCACCCCTTATTAGGGCAATTCCAGAGCACAGCAGTGCTAAAGAGAGCTTATTCGGACAGTTCATTTCAACTTCCGAATTTCTCAACAATTGCACAACCGGCTCCAAAAAATCACCCATGTCATCTCACTTTCACTGCCATCATTTGCAGTCAGTGAAAATCTTATTTCACTGTTTTCTTACCGCGAGTTGAAGGCAAAAGGGCACAATTTCCCTGGACCAGTTCCCTTTAAAAAGATTGAGGTTAATGGGCTTATTTTCTCAGAAGCCACCTGTACCAGAAAATGCATATCCCTTCTCTGTAGGCCTCTCTCATACTCTTGAAATGGGACTGGTCCCAATAAGAAATAGGAAAGTGTGCCCTTTTAGCTTCAAACTCTCAGTAGACAAACAGTGGTCTCAAATTCAATTATTCAATAGATGAGTGACACAAGCAGCTGTCATGAGCTGATATACACTCACTCATTGGTTGATGTTCAATGGTAATAGGTTCCAAGGAAGAAATGCTGTTTGAGCCCTCTAAATTGCAAATTTAGCACAATCCACACACGTTTTTTTTAATTTTTTTGTAATTTGACCAAAACGTGGACTTGTGCAGGTTTCTTGTATTTTTGTCCCTGTCCATAAGCCCCACCATACCAAGTGCTACACAACTTTGCCTGTACATTTAGCAAGCTCAAACAGCTATTCCCCTGAGAAGCCTACCAGATGTTGTTTGGGGGCCTCACATTTGTTTGGAACACTTGCTTGTACATATGCCTGAATTTGGTTTCTGTAGCTTGTTTGTGCTGTTTCGAGGATTTCCTTTTAAATTTCTGCTTGCAAAATGTCTTCCATAAAGCATCTTCTCCCATTTGTGACCTGTCAGAGATAATAATATACATTATTACCATATATAATCAAGCAATCTGTGGGTGGACAATATATTCTTGACTACCTGTCCGTGCATTTGGATTTGGCAGTTTGCATAAACGCTTCAATATTGGCGTTAATATTCGCATCGATCAGAGTGCTATGGCGTAGTGGTGAAATGCGTACTACGCACTTTTTGCACCGTTTCGGGGAAACAGACATCCTGAATGACTGAATTAAACAAAAAAGAAATATCACGCCGTAATAGATAGCAATGAATTCACTTTCAAACGAAATGTTACCAGGTATTAATCGGTCTCCGTG
The DNA here is from genome assembly GCA_034696005.1 of Glomeris marginata. Taxonomy (NCBI): domain Eukaryota; kingdom Metazoa; phylum Arthropoda; class Diplopoda; order Glomerida; family Glomeridae; genus Glomeris; species Glomeris marginata. The sequence continues at coordinate 10,463 of JAQFZQ010000553.1, read as the reverse complement.
GAATTCGAATAGAATATTTCTCGATAAACGCCGAACGCCAACAATGGCGGCCACCGAAGCGAACTACGCTTTTCAAAAAGCAACTCGCACCAAATACCCGAGTTTAATCACTGTAATAAAGCGGTTTATTAAAACTTTTGGCAAATCTATCAACTTAACGTTGAGTTTTATAGGGATATACGCACATTAAGCATGTATTTTAAGCCAAACACTTGTTTTCCGCAAATCTTCGGTCCAAGCTGTCGAAGCCTACTACGGAGCCTACCATCCATTGCATCCATAGAATAGAACTCTGCCATTAGAGCGCTGTAACATATGGTCAACTGGGATACAACTTGTGATTGGCTACCATGTATGTAGCCAATCAAATGGCGTCCATCTAACGCCCTCTACGCCACCCGAACATATTTGAACTCGTACTCGTACAATGAGCTCCAGTCCTTTAGTAGGAGCGCCGCAATGGGTCCGCCCCTTCTATGACGTTGCAAACAGTGTCATTACTAGCGTGACGTCACCCCGGTTAACTCGATCCGTGATAGTGCGAACAGCAATAATTTACTGCGACAAAATGAGACGCTATTATTTATTGAGAACCTTGCACTTTAGTCCACCGAGGAGCATCTTGTGCAAGACTGGATCGAACAATCGAACAGTACTAAATTCAGATAGAAAGTGTTAAAGATGCCGTTGTGCACTTTGCGTACAAACCTTGCGTGTTGCGCAATCCCCGATGATTTCCACGTGCAATTGGCACAGCTCATTGCAACAACACTCAACAAAAGCCTGGAGGTGACTCATAATTTTCTGCGGCCATTGTGTGCATAAGCGTTCCGTAATATAATAGCATACATGCATAAAATTGCGTTGATATTTTCCAGAGGGTCACCGTTATCATCCAACCAGATTTGAAAATGTTTCGCAATGGTAACACTTCCCCAGGTGCATGGCTTTCCATCTGGTCCATGAATGTATTTGGAGACACAGAGAAAGACCGTAAAATGGGCAAAATCCTGCAGGAATTTATTGCCGAGCATCTGGGATTAACTGGAGATAGGTATAAGAATTTATTTATGTGCACATACACGTATACCGAATTAATGCTGCATTTTAGAATTGATTCATAAAATTGCCATTTTTAAATTCACTCGAAATTTAATTTACAAAATTACAATTTCACAATTGCAGCATTTTTTCTGGTATGACAATCAAATAATATAAATTTTACACATTTTTCTAAGTGACTGTTTCCATTTGCCAGATTAGGGATTACTTTCCACGATCTGAAACCTGAGGAGTTGGTTTGGCCAATTTTTCATTAGTCACGTGGACAAGAATATAACTACATTAAAGTATATAGTGTTACTAATGAGGTTCCAGTGTAATCTGTGCTGCAAGGTTGGCCAACTTTAATGGATATTTACAAGGCCATTTCAATTTATAATATATAATTACACCGCGTACTGATGTAAAATTACTTTATTTTTCATGCATATGTCCTCTGGTTCACATTGTGCACAGATTGTACTGCAAGTATTTTAGTTTGTATAATATGCAAAATACGTATTGTACATTTTTAGTTTCTCTTTAACAGCTTTTACAAATTATAGTTACTATATATGATTGCGACTAAGTTTAATGAGAGTATATAATTTACAATATTAAACACACACATGTACAATTGGTTTCCTGGGTTTTTAAATGAATTCATTCAGCCGGAAACATCACATACATTATTACATTTGGGTTGATGAATCATTTTTACGTATATACAAAGTACAAAAATAATGCTGATATGTTACTTGCCGGTTACCGGTGTACGCGACGACCATTCACTGGAATAGTGAAATTAACGTGCCAATAAACTTGCTACGGTCTTCAGTTTTCACTTGGATTACTGCATAAACAAAATAGGTGTTAATGGAATGAATAAAACGTATATGCATACAATTAAGATATGGAAATAAATATACATAAACAAACCTGAATTGTCAAAATAGTCACATACTGCGTGCGATCGACTCTGCAACAAGGCTTGCGCAAAAGCTTTTCCAAAAAGGCTATAAAACAGGAAATAAATTTGCACCTATGAGTTGGCTGTACATATAATAAAAAACGGAATAAGTAGTGTATTTTTTATACTTTCTCGGTGTGTCCTGAGCAACTGAAGGTATTCCAGCGACTAGCAGCATGTCTTTCGCAAGTGGCGCTACAACAACCAATGGCAGATTGGTAGCGGTTTGTCTGTTTCTAACCCTTCGTGATGCAAACTACATAATCAAATAGTAAAACCTTGGTAAAACAGTTAAAAAGTTAACATGGAAGTACGCAGACATGGAAAAACAAGATGTACCATTGTATTGTGCGCGTGAAGTACATGTCTTGCGAGCGCTACAATACTTGTCGGCTGGAAGATGATTTCCTTATTCTCTGTGCCTTCAGGAATTTCAAGGAGGATGAAAGGGCCTTGGGAATAGAGGCATTTTGTGTGCAGAATAGACTGTACTTGCTGCATCATCGCAATCATCTGCACTTTAGCAACACCGATGCCCTTTTGCAAGTTTTCTAGTCCGTGTTCATTCCTTAAAAAACGAAAAACCATTTGATTTTTAAACAACAAGTTGGAATTCTTCTCATCTCATGCAATAAACATGTTTATTACTAATTCACCTTGAGAGACAATCAAGCGCCGTGAAAAATAAATTCTTCTCGGTCACGCCGTTGCTATTTTCCTCGCAATCCTAGTCAAGCATTAAACCATTGCAATTATGTATAGAATGGGAAGGAACGAGATTGCTTTGAAATGAGGTTTCTAAAAGTAAAATATTAAATTCTTACATAACACTTGTCCAGAAGTGCCGTTGTTGCAAACGCGACATCGGATGCCGTGTACTTGTTTCGGAATCCAAATTGCGCAGAAAACGAGCCGAATATTATCTGATCCAAGCTATAAATGTTTATTTTACACTTGATTAGAACAGTGTTCAATACTGAAACTCGCAAATACTTTCCAACCCACTTGTATTTGTCCACCATGGTCTCGATCCAAGTCTGTACGTTGTTCCGTTGATTCATGTCCATGGAAGAAAATAGTTGCCGGCAATTTCTTACTGGCAAGCTTTGCGTAAATAAATCATATTTAGTCCTACTTCTGCACAAGTGCTGTATTTACATTTATTACGTACCCAAGTTCTGCCAGAAAGATGGAAAGTTTGCTTTCGCCAGCTACGGTCCAAAGCTGGAATCTACATGCCGTGTGCAACGTGTGCTTCATCGATTCGTACAGTGACCAATGGCGGTAAAGTACAAGCTGAAGCCTGAAAATTTTAATTGTTAATCGCCCATATTACTAATTATAATTAGCAAGGTTGCTTACTCTTGCTCGAACTTGATTTTTAAGGCTTGAACAGACGGATTGGTGTCGCTATCCCTGAAAGTAAATTGCGGTATTAATTTCACCGCAAAAAGTCTTGACTAAATTTCACCGAGAATTTAACAAACCTGTGGTTTAATCTGGTCACGTGACCTCGCAAGTTACCACACTCCATTAAAAATTTGCTTTTGTCTATCTTGCCGTTCACATATTGCTCCGTCAATCCAACGCAAGCCCACCTACGGATTGCGAACATTACTACTCAATTCAATGTCACATGTTTAATTTAATTTCATACTGGTACCTTACCATAAAATATCGTTATTTTCTTTGCTTAATTCAAATGACAATTCAAACATTAAAACGGCGGTCTGGAAATAAAACAAATCAGTATTGGAATCGATCTACATTTTTCACGCGAGTTATTACTATCTTACGGATTTCCCAATGTAGTTGTACTCTGTGTATTCAAATAAAATCTTGTCCCTGTAGAAATAATAAACTCAAATTTAATTATGTGAATACATACAAGTGTTATTATGAGAATTTCTAACCTAGCTTCTTCCCATAATCTTTTTTCTCTTCTTTTTAATATCGTATTTTCATCGAATCTGCTTCGCTTTGAAGCTGGCTCAGATTCTTCATTATCATCACTCTAAAACAGGGACAATGATAGATATATATCAGAATTCAGGTATTAACTCACAACTAGTACGTGTCCATCGTGTTGGACCTTGGAAAAGGTTGGACACAAGTGTATTATTTAATTTAATAAACCAAATGGTCAAGTACCAATTCATTGTCATTTACATCATCCTCTTCTTCATCATCATTTCCAAAAACGTCTTGAAATTGAGGAATAGTGGTGTCGTCATCATCTATCTTCATTAACACCCGTACTTGACTTGCACTGTAGATGTTGTACACATCAATCGGTCGATGACTATTGATGATAAATTATATATATAAAAGATCATCCCAGAATCATGGATATTGTAATAGTATTTATAAAGTAGTGATACCTGTCAGCAATAAATATCAACACGTCGTCACTGAGGTCAAGAAGTTCCAAAACATTCATTGTTCCACCACAGTTGATGAAAATGATATGGTTAAACTAAAAAGATGATTAAAAGATATAATAATTACAATATGAAATATTCCTAACTTGTCAAGAATTTATATGCTTCTTCAAAATGGACCTATGAAATAATGAAGCTTTCAACTTGCATACTTACAGCTTCGCCATTTTCTACCACTGCAGTTTTCAATTCACTGTATCTTCCAACAGGAATCACTGAATATGAAACATCGTCACATTTGAACAGGAACTGGAAAATGCACAGTATACGAAAATTAACATGAGGATTACAAATGTATAAACCAATATAAAATTAAAACAAACCTGCAGGATCTTGCATGCACATAAGGCATCTGTGTCCAAATTCACTACGAGTAAAACATGCTATCGAATAAAGAGAAACATAAATGGCAATTAATTCCAGATGGCCTTTGGCGTTGGATACAGGAAATCACTTTCGTAATCGACAAGTTTTAATAATGAAATCAAAAACCAAACGGATGATACGTACTTTTCCCAGTAGCGGCTCGTAAAACTCTTCTTTTAGTTTTGTAACGAGCATTGTTCGATTAAAACACGGATAAAACAGTCGCAATAAAACTCCAACGAGAAATCAAAATCGAGAGCGCGAAGGTACACTGAACTGTTGCCAAAAACCATACCAGCTTTGTCTTTTTCCGTCTTTTTCTAAACATGAAGTATCTAAAATCCAGATTTCAAAACGACTTTACAGATTAAATAAAACCTAAATAAGCTATAATATGAATTTTAAATGCAGTTTAATATTCATTTTAGGGTATATCTTTTCACCTGATGAAATCTGATTTAGCTTTATGACAACAGCGGAACATGCCGCCGTTTATATGCCGCTAGACTTCGTGACGCCATAAGTTAACGCTTTGTCTGCATGATGTCATGCGATACATCGGCGGCGTCACGATGTCACACTTCGACTTGTGACGCCATAACAGCTGATTCTGCCAAATCTACGAGTTTTGCTCTCGAAATCTGCTCCCAAAATGGTAATTATTGTAAAATAAGATGGTTTCCCATGGGGTTGTATTAAGGAACTGTAGAAATTTCACATAATAATTAAGATTAGTCATACTACGAAATTATTTCTAATTTATTATGCATGATTATTCGATTTGACTGTTTTTTTCAGTTTGCTTTCAACATGTTTCACGAGCCTATGAGACCTTTCAACACGCAGTATCGTTGTTATTCTGTTTCGATGTTACCTGGAAATGAGAGACAAGATGTTGAAAGAGGTGGAAAAAGTAAGTGTCTTATTATTATAAATGTATGTATTCAAGGAGAAACGTCACCTAATAATTATATATTTTTTTCCATCTAGTTATCATGCCACCTTCTGCCCTGGACACTCTAAGTAAGGACATATATTACAGAAAAAACATACATATATTACAATAATTTGTATTTAAAAAATATGAATTATGCCATAAATATGTGTCATGTATTATTTATATTGTACGTTTCATATTTTTTAATGAAATTTTGAAGTTCAATGAATATTATTTGGCTTTCAGCAAGGTTAAATATAGTGTACCCAATGCTATTTAAACTGACCAACAAGAAAACCAATCGGATAACTCACTGCGGGGTGCTGGAGTTTGTTGCGGATGAAGGCAAAGTGTATTTGCCATATTGGGTATGTATAAAAATCAATACTAATGTCTTTAAATGTTTGTAATACAGTCCTATTCAATATTATATTGTCAGATGATGCGTAATTTGCTTCTTGAAGAAGGGGGATTGATGCAAGTGGAAAGCACTTCACTTCCCATTGCAACATTCTCCAAATTTCAGCCACAATCCGAAGACTTTCTGGACATCACAAACCCGAAAGCTGTGTACGTTTCACTGACTTTTTAATATCCTCAATAGAAAATGGAATAACAAATCTAAATTTCAGCTTGGAAAATGCATTGCGAATATTTGCTTGTCTTACAACCGGAGATGTTATTGCAATTAAATACAATGACAAGGTAATTGCTACCATTTGAGGGCAAATGTAGATGTTGAATGAAAGTAAACAAATGTTGAATTGTGTACAATATATTGTTTTCATGGCTGTGCAGATATACGAGTTATGTGTATTAGAAACTAACCCTGGAAAAGCAGTTTCAATCATAGAATGCGATATGAATGTAAGATATTCACAATTTGTCACTGTGATTTTATATTATAGCCTATATATAAATGTTTTTTTTTATGCATTTATAGGTTGAGTTTGCTGCACCTTTGGGTTACAAAGAACCAGACAGAGTACACAGAACCGTTGTGCCTGATGAGGTGAATAAATATAGTTTCATATTGTGTTTACATGCTTAATTTTGATACATATAAATAGCATTTCTGGGTTCATTTAGGAAATGCCCATTGATGCTTCCAGTTCAAACGATGCTGCCTGGTCCCAATTTATGGCAAGTTTCATTAAAAAACAATTCTGAATTTACATTTATATATTTAAGGTTTTTAATATCCTACTCCCTTATTGTAACGTTAGCCATTTTCCGGGGAAGGAAATCGTTTAGATGGGAAAAAGAAGGAAGGCAAGAGTTCATCGAAAACAAGTCCTCGTGCACCAGTACGGCGGTGAGCAATTCGAATATAAACACTTTTAAGATCCCCCTAAAAAAAATTGAATTATAAAATCGTCAATTTCTGGGTAATAGAGGAATACCAGATTACGATTACAAACCAGGATTTTTGCGTTTTATGAGAAACCACAAGCAAATCTCAAATGGGACAGAGGTAAATAAATTTTGATTTGTCTGCTGTTCATTATGACTGACATGTGTGTTGTGTTAGCAGAGCAAAGTGGAAGATCCTTTTGAAGCATTCTCTGGTGAAGGAAAGCTTCTTAAAGATAAATCGAGGCACTAATTTAAGTTTGATATGTTAAAGTGACGAATGCATCTAATTTGAAAGTTGTAACCGTTTGACTAATAAAAGGAAATTGCAGTATATATCAGAGTGACAAGTTTCTTTACAGAAAATTATCACAGTACAGTTTGTTTAACTTATTGGTGGATTTCTGAAGCGTTTTACTGTAAAACCATGTATAAACTTAATTTACATGTACAAGATTTATGAAAAAATGTTAATGGAAATGTTTGTGTCAGTCAAATAATATCCAGGTATTGTGTTCCTGTATAATACTTTAAAGTGTGCGTATTATTAAAAATGGCTGTAATGTTCATTCATTGTAACGTGTCCCTGGGATAATTGTTTTCATCCTGCAATCAGTAAATTATTATTATACTCTTAGAAACAAGTATTAATTTGTTTAATACACATTTTCTTAATTCAATAACCTTTTAGGCTCTAATTCACCGGTTACGAGTTATCACAGGATAAGATACATATACGTAATAAAAACTATAAAAGTAACAATTTACAAGATGAATTTAGATTTCTTACGGAGCTGCTGCATCCCCACGTATTGGGCAGTAATCTAAATCATCATCTGTACGTTTTGGTCCCAATAACTGCAACGATACAATATTTATAAATTACCCGAATTCAACCCCAATGGAAAATAAACGTGTCTAATAAATTAATACATACCGGTTCAGTCTCCGCAGCTCTAACAAATGTATATTTCTTTTCACGGTAATAATCCCGAGAGTGTACACAATATAGCACAACAATGTCGCAGAAAACCGTCGCCTGAAGAAAAATTTGTAGTAATTTCAATAAAACCACCTGTTAAGTACATATATACTTACAAGTCCCAGTAGTGCCAATCCTGAACCAACATTCAATAGAAGTGGAATCATGTTAAATTTGCCAGCTCTTCCCTCTACGAGCACCACGAACCGAATGCCATAAGCTTTGTACAAAGTTCTCTCCACATCAGAGTAGTGTGTGGAGTACCTAGTGAACACAATTGATATCTATTTTAATATAATATTGAATCACCTAAATAATCAGTAGCACTTTCTCTACCTGAAATTCCAACCTCTCGCAATCTGGGCATCGGGGTTATCTAGCCGGTTGAACCGGTACGTAGGTATGCAATGTTTCTCCAAGTCCCTGTCAAGATTGCAGTCCCAATTGATTATAATTGCAACAACACCTCCCTGGAGTAAAGAAAATGTATAAATTCACATGTATAGGCAGTTGTACAATATAGTAGTACATATTTATACCTCCACTGCCATATCACTATAATTTTCTCCCGCCTCACGAACTATGGTATCCAATTTGAAGATTGGACACGATGGATCAGTGTCTGGGTTGTAATGGCAGGATTCGAGGTATGTTTTGTTTGAGCTGTTCAGTACATTTCTCCTAATAACAATAACATCATTGTTTCAACTGTTTTTTCATTAGCAATCACATTAATTTTACCTTTTAATATTGAATAATGGGAACTCTATACTATTTTTCAATAGTACTGTGAAGTTTCTCGAGCCTTCCAATAAAGCCTTATGGGGTCCCCTTGAAGAGAAAAACATTATTAATAACCTCCAAAAGTGCAAACCCACATTTTAAAGTACTCGAGTTAGGACAAAAACATTTTCAAATAATTTATCAACTTACAATGGGAATTCCCCAGTCTCAACTGGACACCATGCGGTTATTTCACATGTGCTGACATTTTCCTTCCCTGTAGGAACACATTGGCCCGTCATAATCCCTGCAAATTACATTTAATTTAGTAAAATGAAACCGTGTACATAACGAATTTTAAATTAATCGTGATTATTACCATTCCCATTAACAACATATTCCCCTTGCACACATTTGTTGTCTGTATTATTACATTTGGAACCCGGTATCCTTGCATCCTATATATACAAATAATTAAGTTATAATACAGAAATATGGTCTAGCTGCTACTGTACATTTGACCAAACAGAAGAACAATGTCCAACTTAATTGTAAATCTAAATAGGAAATTTTTGAAAAATTGTCATGAAAATGTTTTGGTCAAATACTAGCTGCAGGAAATTCAAAAACAATTAACCTCTGCACACTGCGTATTCCGAGTCTGGTTGGGAGTTATTATGACATTAGTCATCACGAAAAAGGCGCCATTTTCCTGTAATATATAATTAGTTGTCATTGGATAGAGCCTTTGTTATAAAAAATATTTGTAAAAAAATTAAAAATCCTCCCCACGATATTAAAATATACCTGAGGAGGAACTACATATTCGGAAACGTCCCAAATTCGCCGATATATTTCCGGATTGGGAACAACGAACTGTTCATCAGTGAAATTAGTGGAAACTACGCCTTTCAATTTTGTTGTTACAGAACTATTGATTCCACTGAATTGTTGATAACCTTTGTTCCAAACGATGACGTAGCTGCAGGCAAATTATAACAGCTTTGTAGCAAGTCGATTATATATGCATTTTTCACCAATACATAAAATACAAACCCGACGATGTAAGCGATTATTAGCAGCTGAATGAGGCGGCTTAAAATGCCAACTTTTTTCGAATGAATGTGAATTATATGCGGCGTTTCATACTCGAGAAACGATCGAATAGCTGCGCGAATCCATCCACCAGAAGTCATGTTCTCTTCTCACTGTCTGTCAACGATAATAACACGCTTAATTTCATGCGCTTACTATTTATTGCCACACAAACGTGTCACATGATTCATCTGCTGCGAGCCAAATCAAACAGATGCGCTCTTTGACCTCAAAAATGCACCACTCGTGAGGCAGCAGGTGAAACTCGACGCAGCGCCACCCCGTGGAGAACATGAGAACTGCCAAAATTCAGATTTCATTCAGCCCTTGATTCAGCCCATTTTTGTTGCCATTTCTGTACATATGCACTATACTTTTCATGAATTACCATACTCCGAACTTCAAGGCAATAATTTCTTTGGTTGTCATTACACAAATTGACCTATAATATTATATATTATATAGATAAAAGGATACAATCAAGGACACAGTATACTTAGGTCAGGACCCTGCACTCCCTGGTTCGATGATAAGTACAATTTTTGCAAACCAGGT
>JAQFZQ010000552.1:0-30759 GCA_034696005.1 Glomeris marginata | reverse complement strand
TCCAACACGTAGTTCACCGATTGCCACTAGGTAAGGCGCTGCGGTCGGCTGTGGTAGTGTGCAAGTTGTGAATTGTCCCAAGTACATTAATACTGTATATAAATATTCCATTTAGTGTTAAAAATATTCATGGGAAAACAATATTAGCATAAATCCCAAATTATTTTTGTCTCCATTTTTCAATGTCCCATTTGGAATGTGTGTGATATTGTAAACAGCTTGTATGGGACAGTAGTATGTAACGTAATTTTGGAATTTCCCCTACCCGAGGATCAGCGCATGAAATAATGACATTGCATTTGCCTAAATAATAAATTGGAATTTGTGTGATATACAGTACTTATAAGAACAAGGTTTAAAAGTTTGGTTGTAGTATAGTTATATCAAGGTTATTTTTACTTAATTTGCATTTAAAATAACATTATACATTGTACAATTTTGAAATTAAAATACGTACATGCACGCCGACGCATTCCTCCTGAAAAGATTTTGCCCCGCATTGCAGGCATTCTGTAGGCATTGAGTTCGAAGACATCGTAGAATATTATTTCAACTTATTATAATTTTATCAAGAGTGGGTGCATGAAATTCGCGGACCAAGAAGAGGCATAGCAAACCAAAGATCCGGTCAGTGCTCAGTGGTGGAAAATGGGAATTTTGTATGATTTGGGCAACACGGGGGGAGGAGCGAAAATCAATTTCAAATCTGTTTATTTTGCGCGATTTTGCGCTTATCAATAATGAGAAGAGCGCACAAATAAGATTGCAGTGATTTTATAAACGTCCAACCAACCATCAACGTTTTACTATAATATAACTTAACCTAAATTAACCTTATTTGAACCTTTTAAACGAAATAATCTGATTTGCAGAATTAGGCCGCCAGGTGGCAGGCTCCGCTGCATTGATTACGTCACGTGAGAAGGTCAAGATGGCGGAAGAACATTCGACGTGTTGTGCAAACTTTCGTCGATCGCCTTGAAAAGGACTTCTTGTGCAATCATACGCCTCAAAAACATGGCTGAGGTGACGGCAACGACTAATATTGAAGATCTGTTCGACACAGAAAGGTAAGATGCGTCAATTTTCCGATGATGTAATGAAGTTTTCGTAAGCCTACTTTAGTCCATACACTTTTTCTTGTTAGCTTAAATTGTGGCAATTAAATCGTATACTATTCGTCCAAACTTTGGTCCAAGATTACATACTGTACCTTTTGCTAATGTTGCCTTTTATATTACAGGTTACCATCTGGGCTTTACCTTCTTCCTTTTTTCTTTTATTTTCCCCTTGGATTAGCAATCTGCCTTATCCGCATATTCATTGGATTGCAGACCTTCCTTGCATCGTGTATTCTTCCAAAGACTGCAACAATACGCAGGCAAGTATTCCTTCCGGTATTGCTGAGAAATCTTTAAAATACGAAGTATATAATAATCTATTTGTTTTGCAGTTATGTTTTGCGTACAATGTGCTTCGTTCTGGGCATTGTCGTTCAAGAAGGAGAAGTGAAACATAAAAACCGATCGGCCAAAGTGATTGTCACAAATCACGTGACCATGCTGGACCATCTAGCAGTGGATTTAGTATTCCCCTGTACCACAGTATGGCATATTTCCTAAATTGTTATTTGTATTTTGTGATATTTAATAACCAAATTGTGAACTGAAGTGTGTTATTTGCTTGTTAAACGCAGCCAAGTGTTTGGGATCTTCCACTTATTCTTAGCTGGGTGCTGGGTTTCAAGGATTTAGGAGTCCGGCAAGGAAGAGAGGTTCTTGTCCAAAATGTAAAGAAGCATTGCCAAGGTATTATAGACCACTACAAGGTTTTGTTAGTAAATTGCTGTATTAATTCAATCAAGGGTGCGTAACATTGCGCTTGAGTGAACTTATACATTATTTTCTTTGTACTTTTGACACCTTATTTACAGTTAAGGTTGTTGCACCAGATTTTTCTACACAAAATACACCAAGAATTCAATGATATTAGTTCTCTGCCATGTTTTAAATGTGTGTCAATGAAAGGTTAAAATGATGCCCAGTTTGTGTAGCAATAATTTCAATCCAAATGCACAAGTTGCACCTTAATGCATCCATTACATAGTTTCTTTCTCACTTATCTTGATTTAGAATCGGAAATCCCAATCCTTGCTCACCCAGAAGGAGCTACGACAAATGGCCGGCGTGGATTGCTGAAGTTTAGCACTTGGCCTTTCTCCATTAATGTTCCCGTCAGTCCGGTAATATACATTCTTATGCAACAATATTCTTGTATAATTTCTGTTCTATGTAATAATATTGATTTATCGATATATTTTTCCAGGTGGTTGTCGAAGTGAAGCGGTTGAGTCTGCTAAACGTTTCAACGGTGTGATATTTGAATTGTAATACAGTATTAATATTTTGTCGAAGAATTCATTGGATAATTGGTTTTTATTCATTATAGTCTGTACTTGGCAGTCGTTGGTGGTCCGATATATTTTGGTTCCTGTTTTCACCATGTACGATATTTAAAATCAGGTATAAAATGATGGTTGATGCAGAAATTTCAGCATGTGATGAAAGTATATATATATGACATAGTGGAGATGTTGATATTTTAGGTATTTGCCTGAAATGAACTCGCAAGAAGATGACACGGTTGAGGATTTCACTCGGCGTGTTCAAGAAGCGATGGCCAAGGCTCTCGGTGTTACGACAACATTTTTCACATGCGCTGATAAAGTTGAACACCTGAAGAGGTCTTTGCGTTCAAATGAGATGAATGGTAAAGTCTACGATATTAAAGAGGGTAGTTTGACTTCTGAATTTTAAAAATTGTACTTCGTGTCGCGTAGATTCTGGATCTTCAAATGGAAACATGAAGACCCTTGATGATTCACATTTGCAGTTATTGTTGCTCAAAGTTAAAGAAGTATTGCCCAATGTACCTGCAGATGTCATCAAGGAAGATCTGGGTCAGAACCAACTTAACTTTTTCTTGCAGAATTTAACAAGTTAGGATACTAAAATGTTTTTTGTTTAGATAGTGAGGACAAAAAATGTGAACACCACAATCAGTAACATTTTGGAAGGAGTAGTTACATATATCCCTGAAGCTGAACCATCAGCTGAAGGATGTGCTAACCCACAGGCAAACACAAGTTCTAATGGGAAATCAGAAGAGGATTGCGCAACTGCATCAGGCATTCCTGATGTAAGGAAATGCTGTTGATATGTCATACTAATGTGGAAACTCCTTAATTGGGTTTTGTGTCATTATTTAGTTTTACTCAAACCTGTGCGTGGCCGCATCATCATTTGGACGTACAGCCAATGAAAGGATGCTATCGTACAGTGAAAGGAAGCAAAGATTAATCGACAACGCACGAAGACAGTATATTCAGAAGCATGGATTACACTACGTTTCATGAGGGTTTGTAGAAGACTGCTTGTAAAACAGTGCCTTCTGTTATTTCACAGTTGCGGTTATTTTCCAAAGTTAAGGATTTGTTTCGTTTGGTGCTCTTAACTTTTTAAGCACAGGTAGGGAGGATTTGGTTCTTGCACTTTAGCAGTAAATGTGTCTCATTGATAGAGCTGTGTGTGAGAAGGAAATCACATTGCTGAATAAGTTATTTGATAAAATATAGTACTTACGTACAATTGAGACAAGGAAACTGGGCTGTTTTATATTTTTTTCCTTGCTAATTAAGTTCTCTCAACAATTGCTCTCTTATTGTTTCAAGTGTTTTAGTGTTCATTATTTTCCTGTATTTGTTTATGAAGCTAATCACGTAATCGCACCATTGTTTCTTGCAGTGACAATGGATATGATGTATGGGTGTACAAATTTATTTTAATAAACGAGGCTAAAGTTTGTGGGTCAGCGGTTGGGATTTTGAAAAAGATTCATTATTTGCCACAATTGTAATTAAATGTATTTACAAGTACAAATTTGCAAGGGAATTTCCTGCAGTAAATATAATGTTTCAGTTTATTATTCATGCATAATGAATTGACATAAATTAACCAAGTAAACACACCTTTAGTTGGATTTTGAAAAATTAACTCCAATTAAACATCATAAATAAGCGAGATAATTCTCGGGTAGAATAACCAAATGCATACATAGAACAAAACATTTGTGACATCTATTTTCTAATTAAATAAGAGGTCATTATAAAAGGATAACAGGTAACAAAGACTGACACAGCAATTTGTTGTCGTTCTAACGACAGTTGTACGGTCAGCTCTTTCGAAATTTGCTTTAACTTGCTCGAAATATTTTCCATCACTGTAACAAGAAATATAATTTCGTATAAGACAGTTGTAATTAACATTCAATGTTTCCTTTTATACCTGAGAACAAGGCATCGAAGCTTTGGACATTTAACCCGCACAATATCGATGGCTTTTTGGCTCTTGTCGCTGAATCTCAACGTACTGGGGTCCCAACGTATCTCCAAACGCTCCAGAAGTGGGCAGTTGTTTGCTATTCCATCAATTAAACCATCAACATGGATTTTCTGGTGAATCTTTTGGCAACATCCTTCCGGCATTCCCATGACAAGAATACTAATGAACATTATTTTACCATTTACGGTACTACCGTGATGCGCAATTCATGAGACCGCGTAGCAAACCGAACACATTTTCTAACCTGACATTCTTTAAAATGGGCAACATGGACAACCAGAACTGTTCCGTCAGATGGGGAATCCCTGACAGACAAAGTCCCCGTAGTTGTCCACCGTACATTCTCAATAGTTTGTATAAAATCTCATCGGATAAGTTGTCACAGCCATTAAGGTCAATGGCGATTAGGTTTTTAGGGTTCCCTTGCTCGAAATATGCTTTAAGGACCTGATATAGGAGAAACGGGCATTTGTATTTAGGAAGAAATTAACCAAAGTATGTTTGACTTGCATGGTCAGTTAAACCGTCTTGGTGGCCAGCACTCAGAAAGCGGAGAGCTGGAGTACGTGTTAAAACACTTATGAGACACTCTGTAGACAAGTCTGTGCCAGTTATGTCCAGTTCCTGTATCATTGTCTTCTCCCATTCGGCTGCCATTACATGCTCACTAAGAAGCCCTGCGTAGAAGCAATTGTAGAAGCACACATAAGGTCTTACGTATAATTGGCCAAAATGGTGTTTTGGTTTTCAATGTACATAACTAATAACTTTTATTTCTTTACCAGTTTGCTGCATCAGTAGACATTTGAGCTTCCTGCATCGGGTGAACAGTATCTTCAGCGTTGACCCAGTGACTTTGTTGCAAAAGTTGATGGCCAAACATTCCAACTGAATGCAATTGCTACAAAACAAGTTGTATGTTGTACTCAATGATAATACCCTATAACAATATTACAGGATTTCTTATTTTTGTATAGACCTTGAAAAGGCTTCTACGTGACTGTCATCCACAAAATTTATCCCGTAGAGATTGACAACGCGAAGGTTCGGTGTTGCGCTCTTCAACTTGTGGATGTTTATAACCTCGTATATCTCCTCTTCTTCCTCTTCAACTTTCTCGTAAGTTCCTATAAGAACATGGTGCTACTAATTACAAATTTAAATTAAAATCTTGATGGATACATGTTTAATTACAATGACTTTACGCCGAAGTGAGGATTACAGGTGAACTGGCTTACCGATGAGATGCAACACCTCGATCGCATTGATGAAATTGTAGATCTTCCTCATGAATCCCTCCATAAAGATGACTTCAGAAAGACATATGCACATGCTGCGCAACTTTGTCGGGAAAGCTTGCAGTTCGTTGAAGTCGTGCAGTTGCATGGCCGTTGAAAAATCAAGTAACATGTGAGTTAAATTTGGACATTTGTTGGCTAATTCGTGCAAAACTGTGTGGGTAATCAACTCGATTGGAAGCTCGATGTAACGCAGTGACGGTCCGAAACGAATGCTGAAGAGTTATTATGTCAAAAACAGTTTGCTAAAATGTCATTTTATATATTACAGACTTGTGATGTTACCTGATTAAAGCCAGCAGAAATTCCAAGCTGGAGACGTGTAATCCTGAATATTCTGGCCTCAATGACACCGATTGCCACAACCTGGTGTCATAACCCACCATCCTCCACTTTCTGGACACGCGTACCAAGCGACAAATTTCCCGATGCGGTAGATATGAGAATATCTTCAGTAAAACTTTGTCCGGAAGTTTGTCTATCGTCTAAAGTAGAATGTTGCAGGTTTTGTTTGATTTGGGGAAGGAAATAATCGATTAATTGTATTGTAATTGATGTATTGGTTGAAATTATATGAG
Source organism: Glomeris marginata (assembly GCA_034696005.1). Lineage (NCBI taxonomy): Eukaryota > Metazoa > Arthropoda > Diplopoda > Glomerida > Glomeridae > Glomeris > Glomeris marginata. The sequence continues at coordinate 24,483 of JAQFZQ010000552.1, read as the reverse complement.
GTGGGAGATGCAAGTTAGTACATTTTGTGGAAACACATGGTGGACTTACGCATTTCTGTGCCTAGGGTAATAATGCAGAAAATAAGAATGCATTAGAGACAGTAAACAATGTAAATCTAGTTACTAAACTAAATATTCAACTGGTTTAAAAAGTACAAACTAATTAAAACATTTGAAATGTGGGATGCAAAATGCATGGTAGTTGATTGTAGCTATAACAATACAAATAAATTGTTAAATTCTGTAGGTATATATATTTAATCATGCTACTATTATATTTTCTATTCTAGTTAATTGATCAACAAATGGGAAATACAACTAGTCACACAGGAATGTTTTGGGATTGCAACTAGTTTTTACACATGGCATGTGTGACTATAACTTGTAACCAATTATAATAAGGAAAATTGCTCAACTGGTTTTCATTTACACAGCAATAAATACACATTTTTTATTTTAAATACATGTGTTGCATAGAATACTAAAAGGAATATTCTGTTTAATTTTTACAAGAGGTTGATACGTTCTAAGCGAACTCACGGTGGCCGGCGTAAACCCATTTTTGGCATTTCCTTCATGAACAGTATGAGATTGCTGAACATCTTGTGTCAGGGCCCAAAGATTCATTTTAAAAAGCAAAATGCACTTGAAATTTAAATTACCCTTTTCTTTCAGGAATATTATATTGAATATCTTTTGTTGTATGAAATCCAAATTGGTTCTGTGTACACTGGACTGGAAGTAACCTTCTGAATATCCCAACCAAGTATTTTTAAACACTGGTTCTAAATTTAGCAGTGGGCCAGCATGTGTTGCCATAGTAACTGCATCTGCTGGATTCTTATAATCCTTCCTGTTTGGTTTTTAAAATGTCCTAGATATAATCAAGAATATTTATATTTAAAATTTGCCTAATTAGGTCTACAATAATATCAAATGCAATATTTTAATTAAACAATTTAAACTAACTAGTTATATGTTATATTTCACTTTAAAAAATTGTAATAGTACTGTAATATTTTTGTGATGACAGGAAATTTTCTTTTAATAGAAACTAATAAATTGGCCGATTGTAAGGTAATTTACAATACTATAAGTATTTTTTGTGATCAAAAGCTGCATATTATTACAAAAATATATGTGGGAGAAAACGGGAAGTGTAGTTTTATATTTGGAAACGGAACAACTAATATAATAGAACTTTAGTTAGGTGTTATATATTGCACCTACGTGCAGGTTTTTCTTTTTTCAAAATAAACGCATAGCATTGAGTGGAGCATCGCGGAAGCCATCTGTGGTTGACTGTGACGTCATTAACAAGATGGTGTATCATGGGGTGCGCAAGGCCGTGCCGCCGAATTTTACCGCCCTTCGCAGCAAAGTTGCAGTACGTGACGCTCTGCTCTGAACCAAGAATGAACCCTGCCGAAAATGCCAAGTCCCTCAAGTAGGATGTGTACTTGATGATGGCTTACAATGCAAAAATACACGGATGGAGACATACCGCAGAACGGCTGAATGAGAGAAGCGAAGCTGCGCGACGCTCAAATAAATCTTCAAAATTCAGCTTATATTTATCAGTTTAATTAGTAGAACTTCGTCGCAGCCAAGTGCCATATATCATTAAATAGACAGTTTCGCGTTGGATGCCGAAGCCGGACGAAATTTTTAAGCCTGGATCCAAGTGTAGTTAGTTTTCGGCAAAATGCCGACACGTAGGCCTTTTCATCGCGTTTCCATTTGGATCGCGATTTCGATAGCGACGATCATCATCACCGTCGCGTCCGGCGAAATTCACCGCGCCAAAGGTATCAAAAGACCATGGGTGGAAGTGGAACCGGTGAAAAGAGATGCAGACGACGTTGGATCGTTTTTGGTGAACGTTGCGCAGTTTTTCCTCAAATATCAAACATGGTTTTGCTCGATTTGCGCAGCAGCGATTGTGGGATTGAGCGGCGTTTTCCCGCTTTTCATCATTTCTGTTGACGCGGGGAAAAATATCCACGACAAAGTTAAGTATGTAATTTTAAAATTGCAGAAAGAATACCATATTCTTGTTTATTTATTGTACGTGGTTCACAGTGTCGCTGTTGATTCGGTCAGTTTTGGTTTCCGTTCGATCCCGAAGCCTTTTTTGATTAGGCTTAAAATTAAGCCTCGCGATTAGGTTTAGTCAGTAGAAATATTATGGGTTGTCATCTAAGCGTGTAAATTAGCAAGGTTATATCCTAGCTTTTGGGAATTGTGAAAAGTGAATGTCATGCAATGTAACAATCTGATTGATCTGATATACCACATTCTGGGAAAATGTTTTAGCAAGAATTTTATTTCACTCACTTGTCATGCAGTTTAAATTGGAATAGGCCTAGATATACTATTATTCTCGGAATCGTGATAAAAGTAAGATATTTCCGGTTATCTACAAAAAATAAACACGTCATTGTATTCAAATAATTTTTATACACCAAGAAAGTAATTTAATTGTGTGATATATTTACAGAAAATATGTTTATAATAATTATTTTACAGTTAAAATTTTTCCCTATTTGATCTATATTTGGTTCGAAATATGTACATTATATAAATATAAGTAGGATTGGATAAGTTGAATAACTTAAAATTCAGCTGTGCAGGTTTTTTATGAAGCAAGCACACAAATTTGGCCATTAATTTTTCCTCTTTGTGGGCATTGACCTTGAAGTTGACAACCTGGTAAAAAATAATTGCTGTCTGCAATGTACAATAATGAAATTCTAGTAATCCCAGAGAAAATGTGATTTGCATTTTTTCTTTTGGAGTATAACGTGAATAATTTAGAAATTTTGGATTTATAATATGTAACTGTAATCTGTTCCATTTTATTTCTATTCATTTGGGGAGATTATATGTTGCAAGATGTACAATTGATAGGTTTATGCTTCACAACTGTTGCGAATGACATGTACAGGGAAAAATGATGCCAATGTGAACAGTATGTACAAACAAAAACCATTTTTGAACGTTTTTGGGGTCAGTGGAACGAAGTCATGCTGCATCTCTTCTTCATCCTCATGGTATGACTATCATGCTATCCAGTTCATTCAACCTCGAAAAACAATTTCATTTTTAAAATTACTGCATATGTTGCCTAAAAAAGTCGAGGAATTTGAATGCATATATGTATGTGTTAATAAATATATTTTTTTGTAAATTCAGGGGAATATTACAAATAACTTATCCAGTGTTTTCTTAAAATTCTTACCTCATTTTATTACTATACATTAGGGAATTTAAAAAGTGAAAACCAGTATGAAGCTACCCTGTGACATAAATACTTAAATTATAATATATATTATTCTGTGAATGTAATTAAATTAGCATTTTTTTAAGTATTGGATGGTTTCTACTGCAGATAAAAAATGTGCGTAACTTCTCTTTATTATATTTTAATTAACTGCATGTGTTTTTACAAATATACTATAGCTGTATAAAATGTAAATTCAACTTGAAATTAAGGAAACTTATGCAATTCAAAACATTTGATCTATATTTGTAATAAATTATGAGCCTATACAATGTCAAAGTTATATAAAATATTAGAAATTTTAATAATAAAATAGTTATCTATTTTTATTTACACGTGCCAGGCAGTTCCAACACTAGAATAATAAAACTATGGTCAATAGCGTCATGATGGAAATCCTCAAGGTTAAATATAGTAATTTAAACTGTCGGCAGGAACAATATTGACCTCTGTTCATATGTTTGTCATCAGTCTAAGTACTTGTTCATGTTCACACTGCTGGCTTCATTTCATTGTTCACTGTTCTATGTTATCTTTCATTTGCACATGTCATACAATTCATGTTTCTTTGTGAAATTACATGTTGACTGGTATATAGAAATGAGTTCAGAAATTCAATACAAGTGTTTTTCGATGATGTCTACTCGACAGCAGCCACTTACCCCATATTCGGAAATAAAATATGTTTCAAAGTGCAAATTTGGAATTAAAGATCTGTAAATTCGTAATTGTTCACATAAATATGCTATTGTTTCAATTACAAGTGTTATTTTTAGGAGAAAGCTGTACAGGAATTTACATTTTATCTTTTTAAAATATGTTATGATAATCTGACAATTTTGCAAATGTTATAAATATGTATTCATATAAAAAAAAGTGCTGAATCAAGAAATCTTTGGTTGAATAGTTGCATCTGGGTCATCGAAACAGAAAAGTTTATGATGCATTAAAATATGATGTTTTTAGTGACATTGTTTTTAATATTAAATATCAATGTTTTGTCTTTTATAAAACGTTGTGTAATAAATATGTAAATAATGGTAATTATGTTTATTAACTTCCTTTCAAAATGGCGGATGTTGTTCAGGAAATTCATATGTGACAGGATATTTGAATTGGAGACTGCTTATCGTTTTTATGTGATTATCCTTGTGACGTATTGTCTACTGTTGTAGAACATAAGATTTTGTTTATGGTAGGCTTACTAATTGACAGCTTCATATTTCAGTTATTTACTCATGTAGGCTTTTTTGCAGGATTGTGCAGAATAGTTTCTTTATAAAAATATTTGTAGAGTTTATTGCTCAATATAATTTTCTCCACAGTTCTATTTTTTATCCTGGGTTGATTAATCTTATTACTGTGTAAAAAATGTTGTGTTTCATAAGAAATTAAGGATAAATTATAATAAAAATATTCGATGTTTCCTAATGATTATAGATGGTGGTCGTACGTTGAGATTGCTTCTGGGTTTTGCTGTTGGAGGGCTGATGGGAGATGTTTTCCTCCATCTGCTTCCAGAGGCTTGGAAACATTCAAACAGTGGTATGAAAAATATATATGCGAGTTGTTAATTATTATTGCAGGCAGATGATCATTGAGTGAGTTGAATCTAAAAATAAGAGTGGGTTTCAAGGCTCCTCGTTAAAAATGTTTTATGCAAATGAAATGTGTTTCAGAATCAGAAGTTAATTAACTAATAAGCCCAGAACTATGTAAAAAATATATTTTAACGCTTCTATAATTACAAAAGAAAGTAAGAGGACAGAAATCAGTTTTGAAGAAAAATGATTGAAGTTTGTCACTGAAGAATTTTAAAGTTTGATCCTTGCCCATAGTCTGATAAAATCATGCTATATATGAAAATTAATTTTTGCCTAGTAACTGAAGTCACAAAAGGAAGTCACAGTGCCAAAATGTATTTTGTTGTTGGTGCATAGAATAAATAGAAGTTAAGTAAAATTAAGGGAAATTACTTTGTTTCTGTTTTTTGAAAGTCAAACTGTATAGAATATAAATGAAAATGGATCATATTCTCATTAGGTTTTTAATACACAATGTTTACTGTGACAAATATATATTATTTTTACACAGGAAAGGACTCGATGTCATCAACGGAAGTTGGCCTCTGGGTCCTGGCAGGAATTTTCTCATTCGTTGTCATTCAAATGATGAGTGAAATTGGTGATGATAAAGCCACACAGAATGTAAGTTTACAATATGTAATATTCGTGAGCAGCTAGAATTGTATTTACATAATTTGTTATATTGTGTGTTTTTCCCACAGAAAACTCATGATAAGGTGGTGCAGCCCCAGAACAAAGTTAGTGGATCTGTAACTCATACGAAGAAGACGGACAATAACAATATAGTTTCAAATGGAGTATGTGATAGCCACAAAAGTAGTGATAGTAGGCCAAAGAAAAACGTGAGTTTAACATTGAATCTGATTGCCAGCTGTTTTCCATCTACCAAACTGTTAATTTTTTGTATTTGAATTAGGTAGCTGGCTATTTGAATCTATTGGCCAACAGCATCGACAATTTCACTCACGGTCTTGCCGTGGCTGGAAGTTTCCTTGTCAGTTTTAAAGTAAAGTATTGCACACTTAATTGAATCCTACAATGTAAAATGTACTTTATCCTTTATAAGTCATTTTGAATTGCAGGTTGGTGCACTCACAACAATGGCCATCTTGCTACACGAGATTCCTCATGAAATTGGAGATTTCGCCATTTTACTCAAGTCGGGATTCACAAGAGTCGAAGCAGCAAAAGCTCAGGTGCATTTCTTGGATTTGACATTCATGAAATGGATCCAAATGAATGTGAATAACGCATATAACTGGGCATTTTGACTTAGATATCCACTGCGACCATTGGGATTGCTGGTGCCCTAGCAGCCCTTTCTGCAAATTCTGCTGAATCATTAGGTTAGAACAGGGTACCCTAAATGCAAGAAGATCTAAATGCAAGAGGATCTCTAGGGAATCTATATTGAATTGAATATTAATATTTCTGGTTTTTGTATTGAACAGGTGATCGGACAGCGTGGATCCTTCCGTTCACTGCCGGCGGTTTTATAAATATCGCCATGGTTAATGTTCTTCCTGAGATTCTCAAAGAGGATTGCCCAAAGTATGCAATTCATTTTATTGATTGATAAACTGTATGAAATGCTCAATTGAATATGCAAAATAATAATTATTTATTTTTCAATAGGGAATCTGCCAAGCAACTTGCTTCCATTTTGACCGGTGTTGCAATCATGTGGCTTGTCACCGTTTTATTTGAATAGCCATCGATTTATTGTACATGCTGGAAGTATTTTGATTATGTGTGAGAAAAGATGTGATGATTATATTATTCCAGATGTCTATATACTCTGGGCTAAATCTATATAACAAATAAGACGTAACATCTCGTTTCACTATAGTTCCTGCAGTGCTACAAGCCGTATTTTTTAATGAAAAGTCAGGTTCTCGTACATATATATACTATATAGTTTTTATTTCACATTTTTATGCAGTGTTCAGCATGGCCAGGCCCGTTTTTATGTCAGTTTTTGAATTCATAAAATGAATTGTTGCGTTGCAGGAAATGTATTCATTATTAAGAGGCTCTAGTGCAATCTTTTAAAAAGTCGTGAAGCAACTACATGTATATATATTGGAATATACAATAAATTCTTATGTGTTACGATAAAGTGTGTTAATTGATTAAATTGTAAAAAATACCATTTATAAATTTTGCGCCGCATGTATGAATTCAGATTTTTTTTTAAATCCATTTTTGGATTTGTATGGCTTAAACAGTCAAATGAAAAACACGCATATATGAACCAAATACTACTTATTATCCAATTTTAATTACAGATATTCGCATACAAATATTTTTTTACTATTTTGCATTAATTCCAGTTCATATTCTTGCGGGAAAGATCGATCCGGTTTATCGATAATTGTGTGTGCGATCGATGTAACCCACGTGACAACCCAGAGAATTTTCCCGCCATTACAAAATCGTGGTGCACAGTTCGTTGTGTTGCCACTTTTATCTTGATTTTATCTCAACCATTTATCAACGTTCAGTATGCTGGATTTAGCTGATATAGTAACGATCTCGGACGACGATTCAAATGAGGGAACTGTGCATCTGGGAAAGATGTTGCCATCGGATAAAAGCGGACAAATCGATAAAAATAGGCCTAAATTGGCCGTCATCACCCCCGCAACTCCCAAGAAAAGAGCGTGGAACGAAAATGCACGTTGTCCATTATGTCAAGTTCCGTTTTCAGCTCTTATCACCGATTCCCCTGGATGGCACATGAACGAATGTCTTGAAGCTCTTGAAGTGAATAGAAGCCGGCAAAAAGGTTCGGAAAAATTGGAAAATTAAATTTTTAAATTTGAACATATATTTTTCCGCATGTGAATTGTGACCTGTGTATAATGAAATGTCACGTTAATTTAAATATCTATTTTTTTTTTACTTTCAGAATGCCCCAATGGAAGGAACTGCGATTCAACTATTGTAAGCCATTATGCTAAATACACTCATCAAGCAATTGCCAGAAGAGAATCTGGGGAATCATTTGCCGAAGAAGACACTTCTAATATTCCTAATCCCATGGAAGTTGTAGAAGCGGTTTACGATGCTGGAGTAGTGCAGAACATTAAAATGAACAGTTATTCACCGACCAAGCAAACCCCAAAGCAAGGAATGAGTAAATTGGTGAAGGGACAAGCAAAAATCACCACTTTCTTTGCTTCTGATGGCCCACCAAAAGCCTCCAATCCGAATTTAACAGACCAACAGATGAAGATCACATCGTTTTTCAATATGGACCAGAAGGAAAATTCAGCTGATAAGTCGAGTAAAGTTAAAAACGAACTACAAAATGTATCGACCAATAAAAAGCCACAAAATACCAAGTATAATGGTGGTGTTCCAAGCAATAATGTAAACGAAACTTCAAAGAGATGTCCATTTTACAAAAAGTTACCAGGTAGATACTAATACACAGTAAATGCATTCACATGAAAAATATAATTGCATTATCTAAAATTTTAAAACAATATTTGCTTTATAATGTTTTCTAGATGTTCCTATTGTTGTTGATGCATTCAGTTATGGAGACATTCCTGGAGTTTTTGCTTATTTTCTTAGCCATTTCCATTCCGATCATTACGGTGGCTTGAAAAAATCATTCAGTCATAATCTCTACTGCTCAAAGGCAAGTTGCATTTTCCATTTTAAAAAATTTGCCGTATTAATAATAATAAGTTTATATACATTAACATACTGGAAATGTAATTTTGTTATTCAAAGATTACTGCAAATTTGGTGAAATTAAAGATTGGTGTTGCCGCATCGTGGATTCGGGTTCTTTCGTTTGAAGAACCAACCGTGGTTGCCGGTGTTCAAGTTGACATCATAGAAGCCTTCCAGTAACTGTTTTCTTCTGTCTTAAAATGTATTTGATGCATCCACTTATTTAAGGAGTTTCTTTTCATGCAGTTGTCCTGGAGCTGTGATGTTCTGTTTCCGATATACAGATGGAAGAACCATACTGCACACTGGAGATTTTCGTGGCAATAATAATATGCAGCTTCATCCTTTGCTTAAAAACATTCACTGTGATATCCTCTACCTTGATACAACGTAAAAACTACCTGTGTGTGTGCTATACATAATCATTAAACTGCATGATTACTAATGATAATTGCATTTCATTTTAGGTATTGCAATCCTTTGTACGAATTCCCTACGCAAGATGCCGCGGTCGATTTTGTGATACAAACCGCGAGAAGACATCAAGTCACTCAACCAGATGTTCTATTTGTATGTGGAGCTTACTGTATTGGGAAAGAGAAAGTTTTCTTAGGTTTGTGTTACATAGAACTACCAATTCAACCCTTATTATAATGGAGTGATCGTAACCTGAATTTTGCATCGATTTGGCCAGGACTTGCGAAAGCGTTGAATTTGAAAGTTTGCGCTTCAAAAGATAAAATTCGAGTATTGCGTTGCCTTGAAGATGAAGACATCAGTAAATATCTAGTAACAGATTGGAAATCGGCTTCCATCCATGTTCTATCAATGGGGGAACTTAATCCAGTGGTACGTACACTACGCGGTGGTATACGCGATTGTAAATTTCAATTCCATGAATTTAGTTTTGTTTTTTTTAATGGCTGCATAGGGATTAAAGAAACACTTGTCCAATTACAAAGGAAGTTTCTCCAATGTGGTGGCTTTCAAACCGACCGGGTGGGAATTGGACAAGAAGAATGGCTCGGACTTGAACGCCATCAAGCCGAAGCATTACGGTTCAGTTGCGGTATACGGTAAGCAATTCGTGATTTCCTTTATTTCCCAATTCAGAGTTTGATCTTTATTATAAGATTACATGCAAAATAATACTGTGTCTGCGATATGAAGTACTATTCAGTCATTTATTCTACATTCAATGAAGTTTGGTCCTGTTTTACATATTTCAACTTATTTCAAGTTAACATTGTGATATCGTACATGAGAATTTCACAATGAGAAATTAAAACATTCAAATACCACGAGACATTCAACAATACATAATGTAGAACTTTAGTTTAATTACATGTGCAAACTTATTAGACTTTTAACAAACCTATAACAGCAAATCTAAAACGGCATTCCGACAACTTGGATCTAAACTTGTGTAAAACAATGTTATCACAGGTGTACCATACAGTGAACATTCCAGTTTTTCGGAACTTAGGAAATTCGTGAAATTCATTAAACCTACTAGAATTATTCCAACAGTCAACGTTGGCACCTCTAAAGTTGCCGAGGATCAACGCGATATCCTGCAGTCATGGCAGAACACGTAAAATTTAGAGCCTGGATAACGGTGTTAAAAGTGAAATATACATATGGAAATGCTCATTCGTGATTGTTTGTTTATTCGTAGTTTATTAATGTGATTTCAATATTTTTTTGAACAATAAATATGGAACAAAAGACCATTTAGTTACAGGAGTTGACTTTTGTACATACACCATGTAAAAACCTATAATGTATTTAATTTACTTTGTAATTTATTAGGTCTCTGAAACATTTTTTAACATGGTATTTACTTTTTAAAATAGAATACTAAATTGAGACTGATGAAATTCCACCACATTCACAACACCCATCCAAATGTCACGTCAGAATCCAGCTTTTCAACATGGTACAATATCATAGAGGTTGTAATCGAGTCATTCTCATATGAAAATTCATTATTTCTTCGTCTTGAGTCTTGGAACACAGCTGTTACAACATTTTGCAACATGCATTTGTCTTTTTTGCCTGAAATAAGACAATTTATTTAAAAACAATGATACTATTTAGTTTTCTAAACTTTAATTAACTTATAATAAACACTCTATTACCGTTTTATAAAATGCTTTTGACTGCAACGTGAGAACATTGGATTTGTCCACCAGGTCATCCAGTTTCTCCCCTCGTTGCAGCAACGATTCTATTGTATTGTGCTGAAAAATCATATCCAATCACATTTATTTCAATTTCTCAACTTTTTTAAGGTTGTAGGGAGAAAAAATTAAATATATCCACATTTACCAGAATTATTTTAGTCTCATCCAAGTCCGTTTGAATTTTCGTCATGGCATCAGCCTGTTGGGGATTCTACGGTACATGAAACCGACATTATTTGTACATTATTAACATGATAGTTGAGTGCGTTCACCATCATTTAAGATTTTACAAACTTGGTATTTTGCGAGATATGCTGGAAGTTCAGTGTATGGAATGGTCCTGGAAATGAAAGGAATGTACATATATAGATACCGAATTTTAAAAGTGTTTTAAGGAAAGTGTTGCGTGATTACGCTTCAGTTTCTTTGGTCCATAAACTGGCTGGAACTTTTGCTGCAAATTCATCCAAAACACGACCCAACAGTGTGTGAGCGACTCTGTGAGGATAGTCGAGGTCGCAAAGCAAAACACCTGCTAAGCTGTCGGCTCGTACATATACATGACACATGTATTCTGCGAGAACAAATGGCAATTTTGATTGTTATACGCCTTTGTTACGGTATATTAATTGTATTTAAATCATTAATACAGGAAAAACGCTTGATGACAGCTATATATTCAATTTATATTCTTACAAAATAAAATTTGTAGCTGTTGGATACCAGTTCCATGTGTTGTTTAAAAATAATAATTTAATAATTCAGAGTTTTAAACCTTACAACTGTTTGAGAAATCTCATTTACCCCATCCACTCCTGAATTATTATCCGCTTACACAACAATAAATCCTTTGGCAGAACATAAGAATTTTGGTTTTCCCATATTTTAAGATAGCTACACCACTGTAAACTTTGTCTATTAGAATGGATGCCAAGAGTGAATGAGATAATGCTGTTTTCATATTCTGAAAATAAAATAACTTTTATATTTAATTAATTCGAACTATTAATTAATTTTACATTCAATTTGAATTTTTTTGTAATGAGAAATCAGTGTACATGGTGATGTGTTTTGATTAGTTTTTGCTTCAAAGAATATAAAATTGGATTACAAATGCACACCCTGTTCTTTGACCGAAGACCTTGTAGCTGGCATTGTTCTTTCCACAACAATTTGACTGGTGAACGTCATAAATTCCTGCACACTGAAAAACGATATAATGGATTAGGACATTTACCTTTTGTGTAAATATAAATTGTGTCAATCTTTGTTTATATACCTTCCTCGTTGAAAATAGCCAAAAGATGAAAGGTCATGAGCGGATTTCAATGTTATTACCCGTGTTGGACATTTGTACAGAACACTTAGAGCATAAATTTTAACCATGATTCGTTAAATCAGCAGTTCAATCTTGAATGGTCTGCTGCTACTTCACTGCCTGCTGTTCTTATGACCCGTTTTTCTGAAAACATCGGCATCGATTTTAGGTTTATTTCGCCGATAACACATAAACAGATTCGCCATTATACTCACAGGATGATGACATGCAATCGGATGAATAGAGTGCCGGATAATTACAGCCCGTCTTCAAAATTAAACCCTGACAACCCGTGATTTCACCATGACGATGACGACCCTTGTTTCGACATTATTTTTTTCACTCGGACAGTTCAAGGCGCCTCTAGCGGACTAAAGGGCAATACGTTTCACTGTCGCGTTCATTGGTGTATTGAATCGGAGAAACTCCGCCCATAACTGTATTCACCAATTAAAACTGAAGGACATTATAATTATATCTTTATCCGCTAGAGGCGCCCCGGAGTATCTTATTTTCAACTGGTTTTATCTTGACCAAATTGTGAATTAAAAATCGGTCGATACAATGGCCGATACATGCATTCCACGTACACATTGGTCGTTTTCCAATATTTATCCCATGAACTATCGCTTAGTTTTATGTGAGGATATGAGATAAATTACCGGTTGTGTATTAAATATTACTTGAAATAATTTATTTAACAAGAAACAGAAGATTGGTCTGCATTCCAACAAATTTTGATTCCATATCGATACATGTATCGTAATACCGGTACTTCCGACCGGAAGTCGATCCTTTTACGAAGGCGACATTTTGATTACGTCTTTCGCGCAGTTTGCCGACGCAAAATCCGCGTCCATCGGGGGTTTTATCACCGAATTCCGGACAAAAAAGGTTGGATTTTGTGTATTGTCTGTTGTTTTCGTACTTATGATTGGTATTTTATGTGGAAGTTGTGCGAATTTGGAAATATGCACGTTACGAAAGTGTGCATGGTATGATAACAAGCCACATTTTTTTGCAGGCAAATAGAAAATGAAGTTTAATCGTTTCGTGTCATCTTCGCGACGGAAAAACAGGAAGCGGTACTTCACTGCTCCCAGTCATATACGAAGGATATTTATGAGTTCACCTCTGTCAAAGGAGTTGAGAGCTAAATATGGGGTGAGGAGCATTCCCATCAGAAAAGATGACGAGGTCCAGGTAAATATCGAGAAATTAATTTCGCACTGACAAACTTCGTCCAAGGACAAATGAAGCATGGTAATGACACCACATAATCACTGCTGTATATTTATATCAACAGGTAACAAGAGGACATTACAAGGGCCAGCAAGTTGGGAAAGTGGTGCAAGTATATCGCAAGAAATACGTGATCTACATTGAAAGGATTCAGCGAGAAAAAGCCAACGGTGCCAGTGTCTATGTTGGCATTCATCCGTCAAAAGTGAATTAATTCCCATTATCTAAATTCCTTGAAGATGATATGCCCAATTTAACATTTGTTTTGCCCACGTGCAGGTTGTGGTCGTGAAGCTGAAGATGGACAAGGATCGTAAAAAGATCCTGGAACGCAAGGGCCGTCATAAGCTTCTGGCTGACAAAAACAAAGGCAAACACACGGAAGAGACAATTGCCACAGAGACTCTGTAACATTTTCGATTATGATCATGTCCTTGTGACAGCAAATAAAAAAACATAAATTAAACACTTGGTTTTCCTACTATATCGGCATTGTACTACTATATGCAAGAGTGATATATGTGCTATATCTTTTATTTTTATTTTACATTAATTTAAGTTCATTCATCCTTTGATTCAAACAAGTGGGAATGTTCATGAAATCATGAATCATAGCTAGTTTTTGTAATCTGGGCAGATAATTTGTACAGAACTTTAAAACATGGTAATCTTGATAGTTATATGGATGTCAAATTCACATGCAGATTGTTTGGTACTATTTTAATTTATATATGCCCAGACACTTGGAAATTTTGGTTACAAAACGAATTTTCTCGGAAATTTTACATCAATATTATTGGAAGTTAATGACTATTTTTCGTTAGCTTCGTTGAAGCGAAAGCTTAATTAAAATGTATATTTTGTACTGCCCACTCAAGATGGCGTCGTCGGCTGCAATGTATTATTTTTATGCGCGATCTGCGCATCGAGTCAAATACCATATACTAATTAGTTTCGCTTCGGAGCGGTAGATGGCAGCACCCGTCGGCGATGGTCGTTGTTGCTAGACATTTACTTGTTTACGTAGTACCACGATAATAGTATCATTTTGCTATGATCGTAAAATATCAACAAAATTTATTTTTCAATAGACAACGTTTAAAACAGTATATCTAACGTTATAATCGCATTCTGTAGTAATTAAATTATGCTTTGTACGTCACCGTACGTCACAATAGTTTTTGTAATTAAAATTTTGCGCGCGAAACAAGTGGCGACTCGGTAGCTGGCAACAACGGTAGACCTACGTCCATTTTAAAATCGGCGTGTTCCCGCAAGCGGTAGTCAGTCGGTTATTTCCTTAGCTGTTTTACTACACGAAGTTCGGTGAAATCTGATTATATTACTTTCCACAATTTTATGGATCCTTCAAGAATGACCAAAGAATCTGTGTGGGGTAAGACAAAGAGCGATTTTCGTTTTGCGAACGCTTTTTATTTTGTTGACCACGTGACAAAGTAGGCCTAACGTTCGCTGCGTACTTCGCCATTTCGCATTTTTGCCGATACGAATCGCGATGCTTTCTCGCGCATTGACCATTATTGATGTTTGGCATTCGTTTCTTTGTTGTAGCTTGCGAATTAACCAGCACCAAGCCGTCGTACCAGTGGAATGTATCGGACGATATAACTGATGAAGACGTCGAAATCACACGTTCGTTGCTCATCAAGCATGTAAATATAATCCTTATTATTATAATTGTATTCTACTGTTTTAGTTCTTCGTTTCAAATGAAGTAATTCACTTTTTAGGCCGTGCTGGGAGCTGAAGCGAAAATTGGTGAAGTGACCGTTGTCCAGTTGGAAACCATCGATGCTGATGGAGATCCAATCAAGCAACCCATTCTTCTCCTCAGAGCAGGAAAAAATGATAATGTACGAGTTTTGTCTTGTGCAAACCGAACTTGCCAAATTGATTAAGAAAGGATTTTACAATATTTACTACATTTAATTGACAGTGTATAATCGACATCGTCGTCCACCAACCTGGTGCCAAGTTCTCTCTCGCCAAGGGATCTGGTCCAGTGTACCTTTGGGGACAACTGATAGAAGGTAGTAAATTGCAGTGAACCGCTCTGTGTATGCTAAATGCTTGGCTAGATGCAACACAATAAAATGTATTTTATGGTTAGATTTTGGTAGCATAAATGATATGCAAAGCGACGAAGACGAGGATGACGATGAAGAGTTGCTTGAGGAAATGAATGATCTGAATAAAGAAAGTTTGGCAGCAGCTCAGGGAGATTCCAAGAAAAGAAAAATAGCCGGTCCACCAGAAAAAGGAAATCCTAAAAAGGTACTGAAATACATTTGCTTCAAATAGTTGGAGTGATGCAGATTTATTAGGATTATTTGTTGAATTGGTCATTTGTTAATATTTTATTAGATGGCCAAAGTTGATTCTGGAGATGGAAAAGATGAGGTGAGATTTAGTACTTGAAATGTGTTAATTTAGACGTGTTGGTATAATTTATTTGCTGTTCCTTAGTCGGAGTCTGATGAGGAAGAGGAGGATTCAGATGCTGATGATGACACTCCACCAAAGTGAGTAATAGTTTGCATTGTGAAGGTAGAAACTTGCTGGTCAGTGTAAAATTTCACGATGTTTCTAAATTTGTAGGAAGGGACCTAAAGGAAAAGGTGCACCCAAAGTAGTTCCTGCTGTAAACGCCAAGGTACTGTGAATTTATTTCACAGTGTTCAATGTAATTAATTCAAGTGTCTTCATAATCAATTTATTAAACCTTCGTTTCATTTTACAGGCTGTGCGAGGACGCAAGAAGTAATATGTAATCGTTATTCCTTCTCGAATGTCTAGTTTATTAATCGCCAAATGCTGTGCAACCCCAATTTTGTATTCTGTGTAACTTGTTTCGTTCACACGGTTTGATTAAAATAAAGATTTTTCACGTTTCATGTTTGTTGACGCTTTGCTTGAAATTTTTTCTCTATGGAGTTGTATTTTCAAGATGGCGACTGCACAAAGTAAGTGATGCGCGCTCCTGGTTTTTACGTCATTTGACTTTAAAACTAGCAATCTGGGTGTGTTTTGTAATCTGAATTCGATGTTTGAGTATGAATTTGTTATTTCGGTGGATTTTGCAAGTGTTCAGCGGCGAAATAAGTCGTGAAAAGAGCAAATTTGGAAGTTAGGCTTAATTCCGATCCGTATTTGCAGCGTTGTTTTGTTTCGGTCTGACGGAAATGGTCACGGTTATAGAGAGCTGAATGCATCGTGTTATAAAATGTGATGGTTTCTTCAAGTCAGGGTGCATATTAAGTTCAAATTTGGACCTCGGGGGTCGTAAATTGGGTAAACTTTCCGTTAGGCTTACGGTATAGACCGTAAATTTAGAATTTTTAAGTAACATTGCGGCGAGTTTATTACGAGTTCCAGTTTGTATTTTAAGATTCACAATTATGCCGATCGAAATTGTTCTGTTTCTACGAGTTTCATACCGATTTTCGTGAAATTGAAGTAAAATTTCGGGAAATAATTGGGCGTCTCGGTCCGGGACAGCGTGACGCGGGCTTTTGTAACGCGGCCGAGGTGACACCAGCTTAAATACGCTTCAATATTTTCATCTTTATTTGAATTTTAGGACTGAAGAAACTTACCCCGACCGATGTTTGGTCATGCAAGGAAAGACTGTGTCTGGCTTCTTCAGTAATGCGAAGTGGTGATCAAAACTGGTAAACTTAAATAGTAATAGTGTACATAATTTTATGTCTTGATTCATGTCTATGATATTAACAAGAGTACCATGAATTGTATTTTTGTTAAAATTTAAAGGGTATCTGTAAGTAGAGCCATCAAACCATTTGGTGAGCCCAACAGGCCAGCAGATTGGTTTTCTCAAAAGGTAAGGTAATTGTTTAAAAACAAACTGTTATATTGAAAATATGTTAAATTCCTATATAATAATTGCTTTTCAGAATTGCGCACTTCAGTATTCAGAGCTTCTTGAAAAAGTGGAGACTCCCAAGTATATATAAATTTAAACTAAAATAACAATGGAAACATCTTCATTGTGTTGCCAACATGTACGTATTTAATTTTGAACGTTTTCAGACGTAAACGAGGAGAAAGAGGAGAAAATGAAACCCCCGGTGAGTCGATTGTTCGCAACCTGACAGCGGAGAGAATAGAAGAACTGAAGAGACTGATTCAACAGGACAAACAAAACTACATGTACACATATTTATTAATCAGTTGTTTGTTTTGTATATTGTATTACTGTCACATAAATTAATTATCCATTGCATGCCACAGGCGGTTGAAGAGGCTCGTGGAACAAGTGAAGTCAGGTGCCGCTGATGACAATTTGCAAGAACTTTGGGATGAAATATTAGAGTAATTCACTTATTTGTTTTCATATAATGATGCGAACCGACTTTATATATTATTATTTTGTGCTGCAGGGAGAAAGCTAAGAAGAAAGTGGAGGAACAGAAGTATCATATTTGGTTGCAAGAAAGAGAAAATGCAAAGCAAGCTGCTCTTGCTGGTAAATTTTACTTTTTGATTTGAAAGTGTAGTAAGTTTCCCTAAATCGGATTTGTTTAAAGATAATATATATGACATTTGGTTTCTTGCAGCATTGAAGACTGTAAAAATTGTTCCAAATGCCAAGAAATCCAGCGTTAAGAGATTGGTACTTGGACGAAGAAGCAGTTCACAATCAGAACATGGAAGTGAACCTGAAAGTAACATGGAATCTCCGCTTAATGAACCACTAATAGTTGATGTACGACCATACTTACTGAGGTTGCACTGGAGTTATTATAGGAATTTCATTTCAAAGTTGTATCGGTATTCTTGTTTCCTAGAATGTCACGGATGAACTTCTGCTTTCGCACGATATCGTTTCAAACGTCCCACCGTTCAGTTCATCCACTGTTGTTCCTACTTTACCATCAACCACAAGCTGTACATCACCCATTGCCACTTCGGCCACATGCCACCATTCACCCCTACTTAACAATCTTTTAAGAAGCACGTCGCAAACATCCACACCTTCACCTTCTACCGTCAGCCCCACCAAAGAAGTATCACCAAGATCTCAGGCAGCATTGTTTTCACCCACAATAACCTCGCTGCTGTCAGCCACCAGCAACATTCCTTCATTACCCACTTCTGTGGCCAACTTACTCACTACTGCTTTGACCGGTCCACCTGATTCCGAGACCACTCCGCCAAGACCACCGGTCCAATCACCTTCACAAGGTGCTCCAACTCTGCTTAAGTTACTTGACATGCCTTTGGGCATTCCCGGCAAATTACCCCCACTTCCAATCATCACAACTTCCGACCCGATCCCGGTGACTGTTGCGCTAACTCTTCCGCCGCTTCCACTCAGTCCGGCAAAACTGACATCTATTACGACGACGACGACTTCTACTCAAGCCCCTATTCCATCGGTTGCTGTTAAGTTAGAATACGAGTTGACAGAGCCAGTAGTAGAAGCTGCTGTTGTTAGTCAGCCAATGGAAGAAATTGGTGAAGGGGACCTGACCATGGAAGTGAAAATGGAGGTCATCGAGGAAGCCAACATGGAGGCTGTTGCGACGGTGATGGAAGAGGAGTCGATTGTGGTTTCGGAGGAATTGTCGGTTGTTGAGGAAGTCACCATAGTGGAGGAAGCAACGGAGATAGTGGAAGAGGTTGGCGAAGAGGTTGGCGATGTGGTGGAAGTGATCGAAGAGGTTTACGTGGAGATGGAGAAACAGGTTAATGATTGTGAGTCCAGTGATAAACCAGAGGATGTTGTTGACGTTGTGTGTGTGAAAGATGAGGTCATCGAAGTTCACAAAGACATTGATGACGTGAAGGAAGCAATAGTTGTAGTAGAAGGTTGGTATTGTAATATAGTACGTGTGTATTTCAATTGGTCAAACTCATTAATGTATTAAAATGTGTCTCTTGCAGACAAGGTTCCTGAAAAGGAAGTGGTTGAATGTGATGTTGTCCCCTCAGCTGACAACATTAATGATGTTGTTGTTACCGGTGTCTCTTCGGAAGAAGACACCGTGGTAGTTTCAGAAGCAAAAACAGACGATGTTGAGTCACCTGTGGAAGTTGAAGCTGTCGAAACAGAAACAGCAAAAGAAGTAGAAACAGAAGTAGAAGCAACTGCCACTACTGAGACTGAATGTAAAGCAGATGAAGGGCAAGAAGAAGTTGAACTCCTGGATGTCGTGAAGGAATCGAAAGTAGAAGAACTGATCGTGGTGGATGATGATGTGGTAAGCGTTGGCCAGCAAGATTACGACAGTGACCAGATGACTGTAATAAACGTCGAGTCAGAAGATACCGACACCAAAGTTGTAGAAGTAGAGGAAGAAGAAGAAAAACCTGATACGGTTGACCTAACGGAACCAGCTGTTGATGATGTTGTCGAAGTCATCGAAGATGAAGAAGAAGAAGTAGAAGAAGAGACAGTGCCGAATATTGTAGCTACACCTACTGAAGATGACATTAAAGCTGAGGTTCAAGATGAGCCAATTCCATCTACATCTACTTCATCTAAGGGTACGCATGAAATAACAATAAATCAAGAAACTTATATTTGATGCTTTAATGCATTGTCTACTTGGATTATTTTATAGAAATCATATGTGCAGTCGATAGTTCAGACGATGAAGAAGATGTACCACTGTTGAGTCTAGTAAAGAGTGGCAAAGCAGCCATTTTGGACATTTCCAATAAATCTAACACATCTACGACTAGTCTGACAGATAGTCCAGCAAGAATCACGAGGAGAGGGGATAGTGACAAAGATAAAGTTAAACTGGAATCTCCTCAAGCCAAGAAACTTGGACCTGGTAAAGCGTGGAGGAAGGGTTTGAAGGGCAGCGCGTCGGAAGCAGCGGCGGCACTTAAAGCTGCGGAGGACACCGGCAACGAGGACGATTCGGACAGAGTGGGTTTCAATTGGTCTACTTTACTTGTTTGTTGTGATAATTATATAGAGAAGTATATTTTGTATTATAGGCTTCAGGAAAACATGAAAGCAGCTGCAGAGTTGATGAAAGCAAGTCGGAGACATCATCGGTTTTCGGAACGGGAACCGCAGTTGGAAAGGGCAAGAAGGTATCCCGGAAACGGAAGGAGAAAGATGAGAAAGAAGCGGTTACGGTGCCAGCACCTGAGGTGGAAGCCGAGGTCGTTGTGCAGAAGCCGACTCGAAGGACAAAAGAAGAAATCCCTAAAGCAGGTGGCAAACACAAAACCACACTTGCCATTTCCAAGGGACTTCCAGATATTGAGATTTCTGATGACGATGAACGAAACTCGGATCGAGAGGATTCTATTAATGCCAGGGGAACTCAATCTTCTGGGTCAGTTTCTGGTTTACAAAAATCTCTTTCTATTAAACTAACTAAACAGAACCTTTTAATTTACTTCAACAGGGATGAGTTGGACTCTACGAGGGATTATAGAGTTTGGAAAAAGGCCATTATGCTTGTCTGGAGGGCTGTAGCCACTCACAAGTCAGTTAATAACTGTTTACATTCAAGTTTTTAGTATGTCATCATGGTTTTGTGTTATTTCATAGGTATGCCAATGTGTTTCTGCATCCGGTGACCGACGAAGAAGCTCCCGGTTATGAAATAGTTGTTAATAGGTTTGTAACAGCTTATTGATTTAAATGTTGAGGCACTTAATTAGGAGTTAAAAACAAGTATATTGGTTTCCTCAGACCGATGGACCTACAGACCATCAAGAGGAACATTGAAAGTGGACAGATCCGTACGACAGCCGAGTTCCAACGCGATGTGATGCTCATGTGTCAGAACGCGATAATGTACAATAGTTCGGATCATGATGTCTTCAAAATGGCTATTGAGATGCAGAAGGAGGTGATGGGCCACATTCAGGTGATCCAGCTGACATTTTGATTAGAAAACTGGTTTTTCGATTACGTAGTGAAATGACAAGCGAAATAACGGTTACTATTTCAGGATTTCCTAACAACCCAGTTGATGGTTCAAACAACAGGAGTGCCACTAACTCTTCGTCGAGAAACAAGAGAGCAGACAATGAAACGATCAGAAATTTCCGATAAATTACCAATAACTCCAACTCTGCAAACGGCAACTCAAGAGAGACGAGCCAGTCAGATAATATCCCGAGCTTCGTTCTTGACAATGGAAGATCTTGCTAGCATGTCCACACCCAGGACTCGAACCTCGAGTTCCACATCTGGTCCAGTGGCCGATACTGAAACCAAAGAAACTTACATAGCTACAAGGAAGAGATCTTTCGGACATGCCGAGGGTGGGAAAGTGAAGAAGCGGAGGACTCGAGCCGATGATTGATCGTGCCAATTGATGTCTAAAATCATTAGTGATATGTGTGTGCTTCATTTCTAGGTTGTTTTGTGTGTAACGATTCTTGGAAACAATTCTTCCAAGTGTTGTATATATTATTTGGTAAACATTTATTACAATGTCTTCCATTAAAACTTGTCAGGATTATTATATACTGTGAGAAGTTGTGATTAATCCTTGTTTATGACTGAATTGACCAAATATTTTGTTACTTTTTTTTAAAGAAATGCGCAAATTATGCATAATGATTTCATTGTTATATTTTAGATATATTATTATGTGCATGGGATAAAAATATTTGGTAATTTAATATTCAATTTAAAAATTATTCTAGAGGAAATCACACCTGAAGATGCAGAATCAATTAGCGTTTTATTATTGATAACGAGCTCATTTCGATCGAGATTGCATTATTGTTTAATTTACGGAAATTATTGTGATTTTTTTATATTTAAAGTGCACCCCAGAGGAAGGAATAACAAAAACCCGGGTTCTGTTAATTGCTTTGGATGGTGCTGTCACCTAGCGGGAACGGAGGGAAGCTCTGTGCGAACGCGTGTTTGTAGGTTTTAAAACACGATGCAACACGACGACGTAAGCAAAATCTGTGTTATTTGCTTTGTATTATTGTAATTAAGTTGTTAAATTTGAATTTCAACGGTTTTATAGGTTATTTGGGACATAATCAACAACCAGTTCTGTTCGTACAAGACACAGTAAACACGTTTTTCTATTCGATATCTGCTAAGCCTGACATGTTCCATCTTGCTAAATAATGTATTTTACGCAGGTCAAAAGATCAGAAATTTTGTCGAAATGAGTACAATTTGACAGGGTTATGCAGGCGTTCAGAATGTCCATTAGCCAACAGCCAATATGCAACAGTTCGTGAAGAAAAAGGTGTTTTTTCAATGCGCGATTACAGTAATTTCTGCCATCAATGCAGTGGAAAACATAAATCAAACTTATCAAACACACATTTCTTGTGTGTACAAAGACACACAGAACAATTTTTAAACAGCTATATAGATGTATCTTTAATTGATATAGTAAGGTAAAACTGGATCATATTTGTGCCAGGTATTTTATTCTTGTACATGAAAACTGTGGAAAGAGCAGCTTTTCCGGCCAGACTATGGGAGAAAGTTCAGTTATCCAGGAATTTGGCAACAGCTGTACAACAAATAAACGAAAATCTCATTTACTGGCCTCCATTTATTGTCAACAAATGCAAGCAGAGGCTGGTCAGGATCAACCAGTATTTAATCAAAATGAGAAAATTGCGATTGAGAAGCATGTAAGTGCAGTGAAAAATTCCCAAACACTGTGTACTTATACCTCCAAAATTCCATATTTACTGTGTATATAATTATTGCTTCTGTCGCGTTATTCAGGAGAAAATTAATTCCAATAAACAAGAAGATAGAACGCAGAGTGACCAGAAAAGAAGAAAAAGCCCTGATTGCCGCAAGACTTGACAACGCAATTGAGAAAGAACTTCTTGAGAGATTGAAGAAAGGAACGGTGATTAAGATGCATTTACTATTATAGTGCAGTGTTTCAATGAAACCAAGTTCAGTGCAGTAATGTTATTTTCGTATTTTTCAGTACGGTGACATTTACAACTTCCCGCAGTACGCGTTTAATAAGGCGCTGGCTGGTGAGGAGGAAGAAGAAGAGAAAGAAATTGAGAAGGAAATTGAAAAAGAAGAGGTTTGTTTCCGTTTCCAAACAGGTGAAAATAGCTAGATGGATATAACAAAACAGTTGCGATCGTGTTCAGGGAGTTGGAAATGTTGAGTACGTAGCTGCGGATGACTTCGAAGAGAGTGACATTTCAGATATGGAGGTAAACGGTTCGTTGTTAAATTTTGTATGGGATGTTATGAGAATGGTTTGAATTTTAGGACATGGTCACCGGTGAATCTGGGTCTGAATCTTCTTCGGAAGATGAAGTTACTGCGCATTCAACGCGCAAGAAGCCACCGCCGAGCGCGATGTCCAAGAGACCGCGAATAGAAATCGAGTACGAGCAAGAAGATATTCCATCAACTTCAAAGGCGAAAATGGTTAATTTCTAACCAGCAATGTAATCTTTGTACTTGTAATGCCATAAATAAATACCAAAAAATGGGTATTTACGGTGTCATTCAACTGCTTATCATCACATGTGAATCACCAATGACTTTTGACTCTCTCTTTTTTTTTTTAACTTTGGTGAGATGAAAAATGTGATCGGCATTTGTTTCAATATGAAAAATAAAAATACAAATTAATTTGACATAATTTATGAACATTCCTCGGTCACACACAGTGCTACCTTCGGCTATTTATAGCGCGTACTGAGGGCAAAGGTCAGTGTTTTCAACCTTTGCCTTGTACCTATTAAACTTTTATCAGTACGATTTGACTTCCGATGGACACAGACGTATCAAAACTTGTCTTTCATCACAAATAGGAGATGCTTTTTATGAAAATTTCACTGGTAAGTGCTTTCACCATATAAATTCAACTTTAAAATCGGAGTCACATTTTCCACCATCTACACGTTTCACTGTAATTAAATGCACATATTACATATGTATAGAATTACATCAAAATACATGTAATATAATGCAGTTGTGCATGGATAACATATGATTATACACAGCATCCAGATCAAATGTAAACTGTTCATCACATCAATCAGAATATAATCTCCGTCCAAAGTTATGTGACAGTTTTCTCAAATTAAATTCGCAAACGTGAGAAGTTTTTGGAGGTGCTGTTACTTATAGATTGAAGAGGGTGGTTTGAAGCTAGAACCGGTCCATCGGCGAGTTAGCATAGTGGGTAGTGTGTTGGACTG
>JAQFZQ010000551.1:0-30794 GCA_034696005.1 Glomeris marginata | reverse complement strand
CGCGAACCCAAGACTACTAATTTACAGTCCAACACACTACCCACTATGCTAACTCGCCGATGGACCGGTTCTAGCTCAAAACCACCCTCTTCAATCTATATAAACTTGCTATAGAACGGCAGCTCCCCCAACTCTTCTTTCCAGTCCCACAGGTGAATGTAAAACATTATGCAATTTGCTTATGCTAAATGAAAAATAGGGTAACCCCTTTTCTACCTCTTTAATCCTTTTATGAGCAGTATCATATATAAATTTAATTGACTAATATATTTCACTTTCGTATAAAATTAATTTCATTTGCTTAAATATCAAGACCATGCCAAAAGAAAATCCTGGGAAAGACTAGCAATTCACACTCAGACTAGGCGCTTGAAAATATTACTTGGAAAGTATTCCACGTTTAATCGTTTTAAAAAACAGTGAAATAATGTCAAGAAGAATCGGTGTTGTCTGTTTAAAAAATTCAACATCTGTCTCTGTTTGTGTTCGTAAAAGTCTCCAGGGAAAAAGTTTGTTTTTGGTATACAGTCAACAAAGTAACGGTTGACCAAATAAAACTTTTGTTGCGGGAATACTTTCATCCAAACAGAATTATCTGGAAGCTAATTTGCTACTCTGACCGGTTTAAAGTGATAATGGAAACATTTTGGTGAAATGTTTGAACGATTATAAACCACTCTGACATCTGCCAGGATGAAACTAAACAAACAGAAAGGGACAGGAATATATATTAAAAAAGGCCAACGACTGAGAGCTGATAAAGAAATATAAAAGGTCTGGGTTTTTGGCCGCACGTGTCCCACCAAGATAAATATACAAATGATTATAATGATTTGTACTGACATTAAAGTTTGACAAATTTAAAGCTGAAAGTCGGTCGAATTGTGCATTGAAACGGTTCGGCAATAGACCGAAACTGAACCAGTAATTATTCGCTCGTTTCCCGGTTCACAACACTATTATAATTCACCTATCATGTTCAAAGATTCAATTACAGAATTACTATGTGCCAGTGGGCGTGGCCCAAAACTAGTGACGTCACGCTCGTCCAATTGAACATTCAAATTTTGCATCCTATTACACTAATCTGACATCCCTCATCTCTGTAGGCACAATGACCTTTAATCACCACTTCGAAGATTGATTGGCTTGTTCACTGGAAACTGCATGGGGTTATTGAAATTCAAAATGACAGCAGAAAATGGTTGGTGCTGCCATCTACCCACCAAATTTGGCACTACATTTTTACATGCGTATTTATACCAGTTTGTATTATAAATCCTTTGTTTTAAAACACCATAGTCAAAACAAGTCAAAACATACTGGCCTTTCAATACATGGAGGTTACAATTAATTGGAGGGAGCACAGTGCAATTTGTTTGAAGCTAGGACCGAATGTAGCTCTGGTGCCGCAAGTGTCGTCTGCAGCGCATACGCGAGTTTAGGCTTATCTGTTGCTGAGCAACGTATACTACGTTTTCCCTTGGTTTTCCATAGCGTTTTTTTTCGTAACTTTTCAAACAGAAGTTTATTGCTATCCTCTGCATCACATTATAATGGCCCCATTATAATATCTTAAAATGTTAATGAAATGAACGCAACTCAATTAAATGCTGAGCACATTTTTTATATATCGCGTAGTTTTTATAATAATAATATTATTAAGAAATTAGAACAAAATTACTTGCAAAAATATTTCTGCAATTCAAACCTTGCTTTTTTGAAAGATTATTGGAACTGTTGACAGTTCAGAAATCAAAGGTAAAACTTGTTTTGGATTAGGCTTAGTCATAGCAGCCGATTTTCACGGTATCAAGCTAAAACCTTTGGATTTGACTGCTACGTGCAGTACATAACTTAAATGGTTCTCAAGGCAATATTTTCCGTTGACAATATAACTATAAAATTTACTTTTTTAATTTTACGGTACACACTTTTCACTCGCTTACAAAACTAAACGAAAACACTTATTGTAATGACTTAGCTCTTTGCTGCGCGGACTGCCTCGTCCAATTCGCCAGAGTCAAATTTGGCTTTCCGTAGGTCAGCTTCAGTTGGTGACCTTTCTTTCCCAGTGGCAGTGGGTCCTTATCTTTAGCTGTACCGAACAATCTGCTCAGAGCATCACGCGCCGCCATCTCTTCGGCCGTAGCCACGGTTTCCCCGGGACCTTCCGTCGCAGAAAAACATTATTCAGTATTATATATTGGTGATCTGATACATTGATCAAGAATGAATTGATGAAGTAACTACCTGAACCGATGAGGCGTTTGTCGCAATATAGACCGACCACGTAAACCGACAGGATCGTATTTTTGCCGGCTTCACGGAGCAACCTGACAAGAGCAGAATCCAATGTAACTAATGCCGTACTTTTCAATTTTCAAGCCAGGATCGTACCTTGATTCTGGAGGAGATCTGCCTTCCCTCTCTAAAATATCAGAGACGAGTCGTAACGGGTCGGTAACTTCCCACAACTCGTTGATATCCCGTCCCACCAATTGCGTCACGATGAAATCCTGCACGAATATCTCGGCTCTCTCCTGACCCTTGTGTAATAAACAAAACCAATTGTAACTTTATTAAAGACGACGTTCATAAACTCACGTAAACTTAAAGCCAACTGTGGACTCACCTTGTCCGAGAGGAGAGCACCGACGAGCGCCTTCAACGTGTCGGACAGAGTGGATTTCAACGGAGGGAAATCCTGCATTTCAAAAAGCAAAACGAACCAATATCAGCCTGTGTCTGTGCGGAAGACATTATAATATTTCAGGGGCATATTACCGAGCAAAGCATAAGGTCAGAGATGCCGATGCAAGCCGCGACGTTAGAAAGTACGTCTTCCGAAACCAGAAACCGATGGACAGCGCTGAATAGTTAATTAAAATGGCAAAAACATTGTAGTAAACCGAAGCATTTCGATTTCCAATTTAATCATAATGAAATACACTTGCCATATGCCCTCTTCCGGTAGGAATACGTGGGTGTGCCGCAGATACGCCTTCACGTATTCGTCGATTAATTCACTGCCTAAATCAACATTAAACAGATATTTTAGTGCACAAGTTATAAGGCAATTTATAAAGAAAGGAGATATTGAATTTGTGTACCTGATTTTACCAACTGTTGGTTGTCAGTTAAATTAAGGGAAACATCTTGTTTTGGGATTCCCAATTCTAGTCTTTTCGCTTCCTCTTGCTCAATGTATGACCGGTGAGTGAACACTGTCCTTAAACTGGAAGAGTTGAATTCCTCATTTAGACGTTTTGAAAAGGCAAACAGCTCTGCATCATAATTCCTGTCAAACAGAAAACATATCTATTTAATATTTTGGCACCAAAAATGGTTGGATCAACTTAATTTCCTATAACTGGAGTATTACGACTGTCCAGATGTTTCAAGGTTACATGCAAACATAATATCGCATTGGCTAGTATTAAAAGCGCAGATATAAAAGGGGTTACATCGTTTTATTGTTAAATATTTTTACAAAAGCAGAGAAAATTGAAAGGGATATGACATAAGGTCACTGAATGTGTTTACAAAAGCAAAGAAAATGGAAAAATCATTTGCCACACATTATGTTTACATTTTGATATATTAACTTGAAAATAATATAAATAAAGCTCTAAATACATGCCAAACACCAAGTGAAAAATAACATCTGCAAATTTCAGAGCATTGAAAAATTGTCTTTCTTTTTAATTTTCATGTAAAATATCATTAAATTAAAACCCCAATTTGCTAAACTACCAAGTTGGGTGTTAAGAATTATTTGCATTGTATTCAATAATAATTGTTATTATAAAAGATATACCAATTATTGCTCCAAGCGGATCTGTGGACATCAGGTTGTGGACCAACTTCCTTCCTACGATTCTGCACGGCCCTCAAATACTTTGAAACCCAGCGATGGATTCCTCTTTGCCCTATAAACAAATCCTATAAAGGTAATTTTCCGATAAAATAATAAATGAAAGCATAATTACGTATATTACCACAAGCTACACCAGCCGAAACTCTCGCCAACGCCGCCATCTTGTAACAAGCGGCAAATATAACACCGTACTGTGAACGCAAGCGAAAACGCTGCAGTGCCTCCAGCGGAGATAGTTGTAACTACTACAACGCGTATTTTCATTAGTGGAGAGAATACACGGATGCCCGCCTACTTAGCATCCGCCAATGGAAATCTCCGTTTGCGTGTTTGCACATGAAACCTCCAGAGGCGCTGTGTTGCAATATCGATTACAACGCAAATAAACCGAGTTGATTTCGATGGTTTGGCGCCAATTTAAAGATGTTTAGGTTTTCGCGATTTTCGTAAATTTTCGTGGAATGAAATGAGGAAATCTGTTGCACCAAGTCAGCTGCAAAACCCAGCAAAAAGGAGAGCATTTTCGGGAAGTTTCGGTGAAAACAACAGCCAAATCAATGTATGATCGATATGATTGTAAAAGTTTAACATCAATTTCATGAAATTGACGAGTTTCATTGATGAAATTGACAGGCCTGTTCATCAATGGCAGAGTTGCCTCGTCGTACGGCGACCGATGTTCTGAAATTGATCGAAAAATGTGACGTAGTAATTAAAGATGAAAATGAAGCAGAAGTGGTAGAAGTAAACGATCCTGTAGAAACAGCAACTCAGTGCAAAACAATATTAAATTTGCCCGAAAATAGTATGTTAATTTAAATGAATTAAGTATTTAAATTTATATTACATACAATATAATTTTATTTTATTTGTTTTTAAAGCGCAAGTTAAAGAAACTTCGTATTTCAATGTACTTTGGGGTAAACTGTCGACAAGAAAGGTAATCAGTATAATTTGGAATAATTATGTAATTGATAGAATACAGCCAAATGATATACAGTAAACCGTTTTTTTTTTATTATTATTATTATTATTATTTTCAGCATAAAAAGTGGGAGGGTGATGGTGAGTTCCTATTTGAATTTAATCCATCTGAAATGCATATTACATTGCATGAACGAACGAATAAATGAATGAAAAATTTTCAATTTTTGCAGGAATTCTGGAAGTGAAGCAGAAATCTGCAATACTACGGGATTCACATGGCAAAGAGTAATTCCAATTCATTTCCTCTATTATATATTACCCTTAAATGTTCTTCTTTCAAAATCTGCGTTTTAATTACAGGATAGCAAGCAATTTTGGATATGCGGCTAAACAACTGGCGAGTCTTGACGCCGGCTCCACGTTAAAAATCGGAGGGAAAGAAGTAGAGGTAATGAATGAAAAATAGTTATGTTATAGTTCCAAATGGAAATAACATACTTCTGGAACCAATTGCAGATATTGGACAGAATCCAACGGGATGACTTAACAAGTGGAAAAGGCATCACCGATACGGATCACGTTGAAAGTACCTCGTCAACGGATGTAAAACGAAGTGCGAATAATTTGTAGTTTAAATTGAATTGAAAAACGTTGTACTGTAAGAAAGAAGTTATTAAAGTTTATTTAATTTCATGGCAGAAGTGGTGGTCCATCGAAATCCACAAAAGTTTCCCACATTTTTTAAGGTAAGGAAGGAATTAGCTATCCAACACATCCCTCGTGTACACAAATCTTGCAGGAATACTGCAGTTTGTTCAATTTAATTATGTTTTTGAGAAAGATACTACTGCAGAAACCCACCATTAAATTGAACTAACTGTGTATTTTTTCTGAATAATTGATGGCAGGTGAACAATCCAGTGCCAAAGTTTGACCCTTTGGCTCCAGATGCTCTCGTAATGCCACGTCCTAAACAGTCCAGTCAGGTTAGAATCAAAAGAACAGTTGCAATTCTGTTATTGTTCTATAAGAGGATTGTGAAATTGTATTTGCAACGCAGTGGAATTTGACGAAGAACTTGAACGACAGGGACAATTGCCCCATTGTAGATGTGGTAGTAGACCCTCGCGTTTCCACGAAACTTCGCAGACACCAGAGGGAAGGGGTTGTCTTTCTTTACGAATGCGTAATGGGAATGAGGATATCTAGTAGTTGTGGAGCGATTTTAGCGTAAGTTACCGTAGCGATTTGTTACGATTCGCAATAATTACCAACTAAGTTAGCGTAACAACTTTGATGATTTGTTTCAGAGATGACATGGGACTTGGGAAAACTCTGCAATGTATAGCTTTAATATGGTAATTTACAGAACTCATCCTTCACATTAACCCATTATAACGGCCTTCAATAAGATCATTCTCTAAGAACCACTTCCCCAGACCAGATTTTCTACTAAGCAACTTTACATTCTTCTATATTAATGTTTTCACTATATTACTGCAATATTCGTAATTTTCTGGCCCATTTACCACTAAATTTCCTCACTATATAACAGCCATAAAGTTAAAGACAGCCAAGTCTATCTAGGCCTATGTCCTAATTTTAGTTAAGCCTCATATAGAGAAATGTAACGGCTGTAATTCACTGTCCACATAATCAATCGGTTTCTCTATAACAGCATTTACTAATACCTAATACACATGCTGTTACTCGGGAATACAAGCTATTCACTATAACAGGCAATTTATGACCAGACTTGCATAATTTACCCACAATTTCAGGACTTTACATAAGCAAGGACCATACGGAGGAGTCCCAGTTGCTAAGAAAACTCTGATAGTTACACCCAGCAGTTTGGTTAAGGTGAAATTACTACTAATTTAGATTCTCGTATAGCTATTCTGTTGCATTTTCAAATTTTCAACTAATATTTGTAGAATTGGAAAAAGGAATTTCATCTGTGGTTGGGAAAAAATGCTCTGAATATCTTTACAGCAGAAGGAAGAGATCAAATACAAGTTTGGAGATGTTTTTATTTGTTAGATCAGGGTTGCCACTTGTCTGGAAAACATGAAAAAGTCAGGGAATTCGTACAAATGAATATTTATAGGAGAAAAGTCAGGAAATTCCTAGCTGGCCCTGGAAAAAGTATGTTAGCATTTAGCTAAAGTCAGATTGTAGATTTTTCAATACTTATTACGAATGTGCAATTCCCTCGAATTCTCCAGGTTCTGGTTAAGGTAATTTGGTAAATTCCCTGGTTTTCCAGATTTTTCGTACAAGTTTTGTAAATTCCCCGAGTTTTCCAGGTTTCCCTAATTAGTATGTATCCTCTTTAA
This sequence comes from Glomeris marginata, assembly GCA_034696005.1. NCBI lineage: Eukaryota > Metazoa > Arthropoda > Diplopoda > Glomerida > Glomeridae > Glomeris > Glomeris marginata. The sequence goes on along the minus strand of JAQFZQ010000551.1, from coordinate 23,648 downwards.
GGCAGTTTGCATTGTATTTGGACATCTGTAAAAGTTAGATATTGGGAATTTGAAAATCTAAAAGTAATGGCAACCCTGATCAGTAGTATTTGGAGCAAACGTTCAGATCTGAAACATATTACTTAGGAATACGCAAGAATGCCAACGAGCCCAGTGCTCATCCTCTCGTACGAATTACTTCTCCGCTGTCATGAAATGCTAGACAAAATCCCATTCGATTTAATAATATGTGACGAGGGACACAGACTGAAAAATGCCACCACTAAAACGGCAACGGTAACTTCAGTTCACAAATGTTTGGTGCAATCTGTAACCTCGCTTGACACCTATATTTTCCCATCCAGCTTCTGTCCAGTCTGTCAATTGACCGCAGGATCGTATTGACCGGAACCCCTTTGCAAAACGACCTTCAGGAGTTTCACGCTATAGTGGAATTTTGCAACCCAGGATTTTTAGGTTCGTTATAAACGAATACAGTGGATTTTTTTACAGTCAACACCTGGGGGTCACATATTATGGTTGACAGTAAAGGAAGGTGTCTGTAACCGCATACGATCAACTTTACAAGGCTGGGTGTACGAGTTACTTGACTGTAAAGGGGGAAATGGGTGTAAAGGAAGTGACTTTAAAAAATCCACTTTATTAATAATACATCCCTATGATGGATAACCATACTAAATTTTACATGTATATCAACTAGGTACTTCCAGCGCATTCAAACGCCAGTACTGCGATCCGATCGTGGTGTCGCGGCAACCCGGTGCCACGGACTTGGAAAAGGACATCGGAGAGGAAAGGGCCGCGGATTTAAGTTCCCTCACAAATCTGTTTGTACTGCGAAGGACCCAAGAAGTGAATAACGAATACTTGCCTCCAAAAAGTAAGCATATTAGGCTACGTATAACCCTACTACAACAACGTTTCCCACCAAACCAAGCCAAAAACCAATATTGTGAATTATTTATCTTGTCTGTTGTGTGTATGTTAATATAGTATATTAATTTGAGGATATTGTTGAAAGGAATTCAGGGTAAACGTTGGTGTATAGGAAGGAATGATGCAAATCTACATAAATTCATGCGCTGCAAGTTAATTAATTTTGCGCTCTAACGGGGTGTCCAATCATTTTCAAAAACAATACTATTATGACTTTATCAGGATTATTAGGAATATAATGTCAGTAGACGCCCCTTTTTAATGAGATAAAGCAAGGATAAAGTGCACAAACAGAATATGAGTTACAAAATACTACATTTTGTCCATAAATGAAATTGGGATTGTTTTTCATGGATTCATTTGGTAAAAAAGAGGGCTTGCATCATTTATTGCGAACATTATATCGCTCAACTGATGTTTTCTTATTTTGTTTGATTCTTTCCGCAGTGGAGTTTGTCATATTTTGTCGGCCCACCGCGCTGCAGCTGAATCTCTACAAAAGTTTGATATGCTCCGGGATGTTTGACTCTTGCCTGTCGCAATTGACCGATGGCGCTCTTCATTTGTCATGCATAATGGCCCTAAGGAAAGTCTGCAACCACCCGGCCCTACTTCATTCATCGGCCCGTGATGAATCGCATTTGCCCAGCGACCTCCATCGGGTCATTTAACTTTTCAAATTTTTGATGTACCGCATGTACACACGTACAACATTAACGTTTCTTTCTCTCCCTCCCCCCTATCAACCCTGGCACACAAAAAACAGGAGGATTTTTCGCTTCTAGACACGAGTTCTCTCTATCCTCCAAACTACATGCAACATATCCCTTTGGAAGATTCTGGTAAAATGCAGGTTTTATCGGAAATGTTGTCCGCGTTGAATGCGGGAGAAAAGATTGTCCTCGTATCTGCTTTCACTAAGGTCCAACTCACATCCACTGCGTATATAACATTTGTAACATTTGCGCAGGATTTAACAGGGTTCATATACCACTCAGTGAAACCTGGAAAAACTCAGGGAATTTAGATTTTAGCTAAAATATTAAGGGAGAACTCAGGGAACTTGCCAAAATTTTTGCTAAACCTACAAAACTCGGGAAATTTATACAGTGAAACCAGTCTATGGTGGTGAAAATACTGCATGTTAAATGTTTATAAAGAAACCTGTCTAAGTGGAAAGTTTCCCAGTCCCTTGAGATTCCAATAACATACACAGGTTTTACAGTAAATATAAAATAATATGCAATTTGAATGCGTTTTAAATTACAATTACTTAGAAAAATATTTGCAATAAAACTAGTTTAACCTGCATATAATATGCTCTGGGAAGTCCGTAAAAGCACTCTGGAAAACTGAGGGGAAATGGTAATCACAGATTGGTATATGAACCATGTTGAAAAGCTGGGAAAAATGTTGCAAATGTTGTATGTGGTGTTGAAATTAATGTATTAGAATAGAATTTAAATGGAAAAATGATGTTCTGTTTGTTGGAAAAGACTTTGGACCTGTTTGAGGAGATGTGCTCTAGAAAGGGTTTGAAATGGTTGAGGTTGGACGGGTCAACTGCGAGTGCCAAAAGACAGGAATTGGTTGACCGGTTCAACAATGCGGCTCTAAATGACAGTAAGATACTGAGATTTCATTTTAGTGTTGGCAAAAGTAACTGACGTTTAATTTTGTTTTTAGCCGTGTTTCTACTAAGTTTAAAGGCGGGTGGAGTGGGACTGAACTTGAACGGTGCTTCCAAAATAGTGCTGTACGATGTCGACTGGAACCCCGCAAACGATCTGCAAGCCATGGCTCGTATTTGGAGAGATGGACAGAAAAATACAGCCCACATTTACAGACTTCTCACAACGGTATATGCTTTTCAATTAGATCTGACTTGCTAGATTATAATTTAGTTACATTGATTTACTTTAAATTCCCCGGATTTTCTCCTTTATAATCGGTTGCAGCCCTGATGTAAGGTATGTTTTTGAGTGATATATTGTTGTCTACTTTTAAGGGAACGATCGAGGAGAAGATATTTCAGCGCCAAGTCATGAAACAAGGACTTAGCGGCGCGGTGATCGATTCCAAGTGCCGCAAAAACGTTCACTTTTCCGTGACCGAGCTCAAAGTAAATTTGAAAATTTCGTCAGACGTTCTTAGATTGCGCCTCAAAACAACTGACACGTCATCGTTTTTCAATCGTAGAAACTATTCAGTCTAAACGAAGGGACGAGCTGCGAGACTCACGAACTGATCGGATGCCGCTGCGAAGGGGACGGTCAACGACAATCTACTCCCTCGCAAACCAAATCCAGGTCTTGTCAGCTGACCACTGGCAAAACGGACATTTCAAACAAAGTAAAGTATAACTGTAAAATGTTACTCGTCACCACCAATAAGTGTAATGATAACCGGGAAACTTCCTAGAACCTGACGATGGACGATCTTCTGTCGTGGAGGCATTACGACGCGGACCACGTAGCGGACATTGACGGGGTATTATTTGGTGTACGGTTATTTTGTTTTATACTTCTATATGTTAACGGATTTTTTGTTGCAACAGGATGAACACGTATTCAAGAATTGTACGGCGATTAGTTTTATGTTCCATAACGTGTCAGTTTAGTAACCGTTTTGTTTAACAAACGTATGAAAATAAACGTAATGAAAATAAACAAAAGTTACAATCCTACTTTGCTCAGCATCATCCTCAAAGTTCTTACAAGTGCAGACAATGCTTGTCCTCTGAAACAAATATTTTGCATACATCACAAACATGAACGTGATTATTTAAAAGCGAACTGACAAGGTTTTCTAAGGCCCCCTGAAACAACCTCCAACAAGAAAAGAAATTCCAGGCCAAGTTGCAACAAAATCTAAGTGGTAATTAAGTTAGAAGGTTGTTGTATGGCTGAAGATATACCTTGTCAGTTTACAAGTAAATAAAGATACAACTATACGTACTGCTTCTCCAGAACCGCTTTGGCAGATTGCATTCGCACAGCATCGAGGGAAGACAACGCGCTCTGAATATCACAGTCGCTGCTTTTAGCCAATTCAGATGTTGATGGGAAGTTGTATTGCAATTTAACACGCGCCTATAAAAGCAACATTCATATATGTACATGTATATTAAAATGAAAAGTAACGTGGAAAGGAACATATGAGCATCACCGAACCTGTTGCAGCGACAGTTGCAGCGCGCTGACTCTCTCGGCTATTTCCTTCAGCTTTCTTCCCATGGACCTTTGAGCGTCAGAAACGATAGGCAACGTCTTTTCGGTGGCTTGGAATGTACGTACGCATCTGGAATATCGTACAGTACATCCGTTTAGCAAATTCAGCTCCATTTAATTCGGTATTATCAAACATAGTTTCCCGTAAGTTCAGTAACCAACACCCTGAACACATATTTCAAACTTAAATGGGAAAAATAATATAGAGACGAATAACGAGTGTAATAAATGTTGAACCATCACCTGTTTGTAAGATCTACTTGAGCAGCTTGCAAAGTTTCCAAGGTGTCGCTTAACTTGCAAGATCTGTCTTTCAAGTGGGTGCTGAGCGAACGCAGTTCATCCAGTTCCTTCAACTGTTGCTGCTTCAGACGCTGAAGGATCTTCACTCTGTATAGAAGAAACAACCACTACAGTTAAATAACACGTATAAATACGAAATCAGGAAACGAAAATAAAATTTATGCAGACCGTCTTTGAATCTCTTCTCTCGCGAGTTCCAACTTGTCGATGTACTCTTCGCGGAGGACTTGCGTGACCCTCTGGAGAAGTTGCATGGCTTCTTGCGATGAAGGTTCGGTGCTGCATTTTGTCCTGTGAAAGAACATTTTATATCAGAATCGGATAAAGGAGCGTATCTAGAATATTTGCAAACAACTCGTGGCATTAGTCTCAATGTGAACAACAAAACCATTTTGCAACAGATTAATTTTGGGATTTAAATATGAATCAAAGAGGTTGTTGTCCAAAACAACCTTCTTTTGGATAAAGAAAGCTGTTTGTTTTAAATGAAAGATTGAATAGTGCTGAATCGGGTTTAACCAAAAATGCTTGTAAAGTACGCAACTCTTACCAATTAACAATTTGACTAATTCGTTACTCGTTTATATTTACATAAATGAAACTTAATGGAATTTTTATCCTCAACCTTATCGTATCACATCTTGCTTTGTAAGCATTTTATTATTAAAAGAAGAAAATGAACGATGAAAAGTTTAGTGGTAGTTTCCATATTTAAGTAGTGTGCGTTAAAAAAAATGTGCTGTGTTGCAAAATGTGTAAGATGAATAAAAATATTGTAGGAACACAAAATGCGTTCACAGTATGTACTACTATTGCCATACTTTATAATTGGGTTTGATGCGTTTCGTTTAAGAATGCGGGCAACGTGAGCATCGAAAGGTTCCTTGTTGCGCGAATTGTTATCGGTGTTGAGCTGATCTTTGTGTTTGAGTGTGAGTAACTGAGGTGGTCCTTCCAGGTAAGTTGAGCTAGAAAACCGCTCAATTAGGAATGTGATGGACCGATTGGCAGCCACATCGATTCAATATATACATACACCAGAGGAGCCGTACAAAGATGAAAATCCGAAGTCAAGCACAGTAAAGTGCTGCCACCAAACGACCGGTTGTAACACACTCCTAGACCAACAATAGGCAGAGGGGAGCTGCAAAAATAATCAAATGTTAACAATGTAGTAATCAATCAGCAATATATCTCAAGTTTAAAACACATTCAAGTCGCATATTACATATACAATATTTATATCAATTTCCCTGAGTGGTATGAACCCTGAAATAAGTTTACAACATTCCTAGAAAGGTTGAATTAAATATCGCAATAATAATGGGTTTGAAGCAAATTCAGAAAATGACAAATTACACGTATTAAAAGAAAAACGAAATAATGACATAAACAAAATATGAATGAATACTATGACATTTGAGTAAACTTTTTTCATGGCTTGTAAATTAGGTTGTACTGTTACAGTCAACTTCAAATTACTGTCAAAAAAAATTGGTTAGATCTCAAGTTTTCAGTTTAAAAAGACTTTCTTCGAGCCAGACTTTACCTTTTCCACAATAAATTTCTCCACAGACGCAAAGTAGAAACAAACTGAATTATTTACTGAAATGATTCGCATTGACAAGACGCTTTGCATAGCTGTGTAATACTAACCAATGAGCTAGATACTGTGATTATTGTACTCATTGTACTTGAGTTTACATTGAACTTGGCACACGCAACACAATATTAACTGGTTTACAATTAAATACATTGCAACCTCTAGTATTTGGAAAACTGAACTATCAATATGAACCGCACGTGAATTTGTACATTTACTAAAAAAATCCATTGCAGTTATAGAAAAAGTTGTGACGATTGAGAGTATAGTAAGTAACAAAGCAGTAACAATAAGAAGAGCGGTACGCAGGTGGAGAAGAAAAATGGTGTTACATCACGAAGCTGGAAATGATGGGGAACGATGTTGTTTGCAAGTAGACGTACAAGTGCAATATGCGGATAACATTTGGAAAATAACACTGGTAAAGAAGAATAAGCAAAAAAACAGGAGATGAAGAAGTGGGAAGGAGGGAAAGAAGGAAGGAATGAAGGAAGGCAGGCAGAAGACAAATGTGATGAAATCATAGGGGGAAGGCAATTTTAAGAAAGTAGAGACCGAAGAAAAGAAGAAGAAAAGAAATGCAGCCAGTGGATGAAAGTAGTAATTTGGGTTTGGCAATTGTATAGGTAGGTACCTGTTTGCAAAGGTCTTGGTGCAGATGACATGTTCAACGACACATTCCTGATTCTCGATGCCGGCCAAACAGCGCCAAGCATCAACTGCGCATTATCAAATAAAACACGAGTGTCAAAATCGAAATACTATACAGTGTAATAGAAGGTTATTTTGGCAAAGGTACACACCGTCAGGGGTGTTGCCGAAAACCTGCAGTTGGGCCACGAGGGGCAGGGCCACAGAATGCACCCCAGTTGCGTGACTGCAATGGTACCTCAGCCTGGTAGTCACATCTGCAACGGCAAAAAACGTCTATCAGCACTTCAACATAGTATTCTTTTCAAGTGGGATTGAATAAGTTGATTCGGGACGAAAGAAAGAATATTTGGAGGAATTTAGTGGAGATTTGCGATGGCAATCGCAGTTTTTGCAAGGTTTTTCTTGTTCATGTTGCGCATTCATTAATTGCAAAGGTTGCGTAAAAAGTTGTTGCGGTCTACTCGTGCACATCGCAAGGGACTCTATCTCATTTAGATTTCCCCCCATAAAACTGAATTCCCTTCGGCCATGGGGGCTCCAAAGATTAATCATAACAAGCAGCAAGAAAACCAAACTTCTCGGCTCTACCTAAAAGTCACTCCTCGATTTTTCTTTCATTATCTTTTTCTTTCAAACACAATGTGTTTGTTTTCTGATAATACATAACATTCAACCTTCACCCACAATCATGATTATAAAAACCAGATTATTATAATTTATTACAATCAGAATATAAGTTTGAATGGTCCTAAACAAAATATTGATTTTCTGCAGCAGTTGTTTATGTCAAATACAATACTGTACATGTTGATTATAAACTGTTTGGCAGGTTATATTATGAGTCGATGATTATGGCCATAATAAATACAATTATTAAAATCATGGTTTCTGCTGAAGATTGAATGTCATCTAATGGTTATGTTAATAGTACTAGATTTTCCTAACTTGATAACTAATCATTCACATCTACACATATTTAAATGTGTTAAAGTTAGGTGTTTCATGCTCACTAAATCTAATAGTGAAGAACAAACATTTTGACATTTGTAAATAAGAAATATGTAATTCCTCTTTCTAACCCCTGGGAAAGTGAAGCAATACAATGAAACCTGTCTGTGGTGGAATCACAAAGGACTAAAAAGGTTTTGCACCATAAACAGGAAGTCCTGCATAAAATAGTTTAAAAAATATAAATCATACTGCCAATGATCCAATAAATTGCCAGAGTTTCCACCATGGGTAGATTCACTGTACAAATAAACATGTAGCAAAACCATGTTCTTGGTACAATTACAATAGACAGTAGAACAGGGTTTTAATTATTAGGGGTTTTATAGTTAACAATTGTGACCGTGACTCTTGTTCAATGTACAGAGAGTTTTAATTCAGAGTGGTTCAACTTGGACAGGTTCTACTGTACAAGAAGGAATCTCTATGCTACTGTACCACTTGTAACTGATCCAAATCAATTAATGAAACAACACTCGTACAATGCCAAATGTGCCACCTCGACGATGCAACGATCCAAGCAATCAGACTTTGAACGACCATACACATACATATCCATGGTTACAGCTGATCAATCCTGAAAGGATATACAAGGAGGATATTGGGCTTGCTGAATAATGAACAAGCACACTTCGCGAGGTACAGCATTTGGTTTTACTCAACAGACTGAATGAGCTGAAATTTGGCAGATATGTAGTTTGATCAAGCACAAGAAAGGAATTTGGAAGGGTTATTGGGTGCATAGTGCACAGCAAGCAATTATTCAATTAACAAGTCAACATATCACCCGCAAGACCTGATTTGCCAAACAATTACCAATTTCAAATCCCTTAATTGTGCTGTAATTTATGCATCAAGACTAAATGGTCCTATAACCTGCATTCATTCAGCTGGGTCCAATACCCAGTGTCTATTGAACCATTTTTTCGAACAATGACATTCTAAAAAGTTGGTAACACCTTGTATTCACAAGTTTCTTTGTGTGTTTAATGTGTTTTTCCGTGTGGTGGCGCAGTGGTCAGAGCATGCCATTTAGCATTGCTCTTAGTGCCGTTGCGGCGCCATTACTGTGCTGCTAGATATAGGAAAACAACTGCAGCGCCTCCGCACGACATTTCTGGGTACTACGTACCGGAAACTTGCGTTTAACAAGTGTTGTCTTCACTTACTTTGAAACATCCACATCTTTCAAAGTTTCAAAGATAATGTACATGTTTCTCCAAGTTTTTGAACGCAAGTTTTAAGATATGCGCTGCTGTTATTATTATCCTTATTAATAAATGATGGGAAGTGGTATACCTGCGGGAGATGCAAGGACAACAAGCCGAAAGAGAAATGAGGAAAAAGAGATCTGGTCGAAGACGCTAATTACAATGCATCATCAAGAAAAGGCGCGAGAAGCCGCGGCGTCCGCAACGCCACCTGCAGGCGTTAAACGTCCGTCCCACGACGCTTGGCCCTACCCCAACTTAAATCCCATCCCTTTAAATAATGATAATACTAATAATTGTAATAATAACAATATTAATCCGACAGAGGTGAGACGAGGTGAGGATGAAGATGGCTTCGGAGCACAATTTTGCCTTCGGCGCATGCGCGCTCGCTCTGCGCGCTGGATCTCGCGATTGCGCGATAAATTATTCATTTGTCAATTGGAAAAGGCAGATTACATATATAGCGAAAGAGTTAGAAGCGGTTAACTGCGTGCAATGGCTGTAGCGCAGAAAGGGGTGGGGCATCATTAGGACCTTGATGAATTGTGATCTGGGATTCGCAATAATTACTGGCACGTATAGTGGCCCTTTTCGTTTCGCTTTATTATTATAGTGGCAACGTCTTTGCCAGCTTCCAGAAGGGGTACTGCAGTTGGTGTTGTCGGTGGCTGGGCCAGTAGTAATCACCCAATGTTTCCGAATGACTTTATTTTTGCGCAACTCGGCGTATCGCAATAATAGAGTGAAACTTTTCCCACACACATCTAATACATATTTTCTCCTATTACCCCGTCCACTAGCTCGGCAACACTGTTCCCGCTTTTCAAATTAATATTTGGTGTACGCATGTGCGAGACCAAATTATCATTTGCATACATTAAGTGTCCACTTTGCGAGCCGCCCCGCTACTTCGGACCGGCCAAATTAAAATCTTGACAACGCTAAATTCTCTCGCTCCAACAAATTGTTACGAATTAAGAGTCGTCATTTGCGACCGAGTGAAAAGAGGCAAATGATGTAAAAACACGTATTTAAAAAGTTCCCCCATATATGTGAGGCAGCGAAGAAAGTTTCAGGTGAGACACGTGACCGTAGCAATAGTCACTTTTGTGGGCACATCGAAATAATCGAATTAATCACGTTGAAGGCAACAGAACAGCGAAAAGCGGAGAGAATCGATTAGCCCAGACAGTACATATATCTTTGGAGCCAATAGGAAATAGTTGATATTAATTTTCCAGTTGATAGATAAATCACCGAGCCGATCATAATCGTAATCGATCAGAGTAGCCCCCCAGGCGGCCACCGAGTCAACTAAACCTTACCAGATTTCATGTCATCAATCTACGCGTATCGCGTCACGCTGCGATAGATGGACGACTTTGCCGAACAATGTGCGCATGCGCACGAGACTCGATTCAGGTTTGTAAATTTATTAGAAATACAGTCACGCCTCGATGAGACGACACCTGGATAGGTAAAGTCCCAATTTAAAGTCCAATCTCCATAGACTTTCATGTTAAAATAACTCCGCTTTATGTCGTCCCAAATTCAAAGTCACATGTCAATTCCCTATTGGAAACAACCATCACGGTAGTGGGTTATGGAACAGTGGTCCATCACGGAATGTAGCCACAACTTCTCTGGAACAGCAGCCAATGTATGTGTTACCGGCTGAGCCGAAGCGGACGCCGAGTAGAAGCAGATCGTTTTTAACTACCGATTCCAACCATTTATGTGAATGAAATCAATGGATTAGTTTTGGTTAGTTTAGGTTAGGTTAAATAACGTTTCAAAACCGATCCGCTTCTACTCGGCGTCCGCTTTGGCTCAGCCAGTAACATATGCACGTTACAACAAGTATTGCTGTTCCAAAGAAGTTGTGGCTACAGTCCGTGATGGACCACCGTTCTAACATTGGTTCCAATGAGCTGACTGTTCCATAACCCCCTACCGTGATGGTTATTTCCAATACGGTTAACGGCTTATCTAGGTCTGACTGTATTAATTACCCCGAAGCCGAGTATTTTTCCAGTTGGCCGGGGAGAGTAACACAAAGGGGACACAGTTTCAAATTACTGAAGTCGTAGCGACCACGACTTTTGTTGCGGCAACACTTCTCTCAGAGAGTGGTTGATGAGTGGAATGGGTTGTCAAGTGAGGTAATGGAGGGTTTTAAGAAAGAACTTGATGAGTTTTTCAATATTATGGGATGGGTGTAGGTCTTCCATGGGCAACCTAGTTGGGCCAAGAGCCTGTCGTTGCCCAAAATATTGCATATAAAATGACTTTTACTGTCGGTGAGCAATGTGGGATTAATTAATATTAGCAAGAGCATTAGTTATGTTGGCATTCACTGCTTGCTAATTAATTGCAAGGGTTATTGCGATAAAAATGTTTCTGACACCTGATGATGGTTCGTGATGAGAAACACTTGTTGCGTCTCATAGAACATATTGTGGGTTAAGGATACCCAATGCCCTTGAACTACATTTTTACAGATAGGAAATGTAATAAGTAATTATCAATGGAAACATTTTGAATGGGTTTTGTTTGCAAAAGGGGTCCCAAACATAATTAAATAAGTCAATATAAACCATAATGGGTCCGCTATTGAACAGATAGCAAACAATTTAATACGTAACACAATTACCCAACTATAACGTGACAGGCTACAAGGGCACTGGTTCAATATCCATGGCATGCACTGTTTGTTAATTAATATTAATTTTAAAAAATGGTTGTGACACTTGATGGTTCACGATCAGCTGAAACACATGCCGTGTCTTTCAGAACGTATTGCGTGTTAAGGAATATTATTCATTTATTACATTTATGTTAATGACTCCACATTATACTCACAGACTGTAAAAAGTCACTAAAGCAATTGAGTGTTTTCTTGCTCCCTATTGGCCGATAACTTTATTTCATCGGACGCCGCTAAGCAAAGTAAGCCGGGCCTACTCGATTGCTTTATCGATAAAGAATATAGGTACTTGAAGTTAAACTATATTCAGAATAAACAATGAAATGAGGATAAAGACACGTAAAATGAATTATAGGATTAGATAAACTTAAAACTTTTCCACCAACTCCGGAAAGTTTGCGGCTTAAGAACCGCTGCTGCGGTCATGCTACTTCTATCTTTGGACGAACAGGGTTCCCCATTCGCGTTTGCATGATGGATATATGAGGTTGCAAATCAACAATAGGCAAATCTTTCCTCATAAAATTTAACGACGACTTCGTCCACATGTTTCGGCTATACAACACGAAGCCGGTCCAATAATCATTGACTATTGCATGCATCCAAAGTGTAAATAAAAGGAACAACGTTATATGGAGCAGAGCAATTTAGTGAATAAACATAATTTGAAGTAGAAATTGATATCGGAATAGAAAACTATTTGCCATGTTAGGAGGCGGGGAGTTGCGAAACGAAGCCGAGAAAGTTTCAGGAGCCGCGTGGCTTGACGGCTTAAAAGTGCTTAAAAGTAGGCAAAGATGCTGATGCATGCTTTGTTTTATTGAACTGTTAGTTCAATTATTGATTGGTGTATGTAGAGTACGTTGAAAAGCCGTCTGGGGAATGGGCAGACACAAATTGATGCACAAATTGCCTGAAGTTGACTCGGCTTCGGAGCAGATCGATATTTCAACGGCGATCGATCGGGTAAATTTAATCGCAATGCACGAGCATTAGTAGGTATACATTTATAGGTTGGGGCGGATGGGGCTGTTTGTTGTTGGAAAGCGCCTTAAAACTTTGTGCACAAGACAATTTGTATAGAAACGACACTCGTTAATAATACATGATTGCCTACCTACATATACTGTGCTATATGGGAAATCGATAGCACTCGTTCTCGCATTACTTGCTCAATAAATTCCCGTTTCACTCTCCAGTTAGTGCTACATTGCACTATTACGAATATACTACAGGGTAATACCGGGCATGCAACTGCGCCACCTGTCGACGCAGTTCTTGTCAATCACCTCCAATTATTATCACACAGTCTTCGTTCAACAAGTGTGGACTCACTAAAATCGCACAAGTGGGTGCTAACTGACCGATTTCTGTGTCCTTCCATAGCTGAAAAAAGTTCAAAACATTACAGAAATTTTCTTCTCTCGCAGTGCTGCACCAGTACTGCAACAGGTCTGCACTGAAACAATTGCACACCTGCGACATGTCTGCAGCAATTTGCATGAAGTCTGCTGCAAGCATGCAATATACCTGCTGCATACTTAAAAGTATGTTGCAATTATAGTATGAAGTCTGTAGGAAGCCTGTAGTGAGTCTGTAATTTGCAGCTTATATGCACATAAGCTGCACAATAAATTCGGTGCAGACTTCCTACAGTTTGTTGTGTTCTTCAAGTATGCAGCAGGGCATATTGCAGACTTGCAGCAGACATGTCCCATGTATGTAATTGTTTCACATGCAGACCTGCAGCAGTTAAGAAAATTTCTGTAAGGGAGAAAATGGAGTCCTCATACAGGGTATAAACTTGTTTTCTACCAATCAGGTTGCATATTTTGCCTCCTTATATCCTCCATATTGAAAATGGGAGTCTGCATTTAACTGTGGCCAAAGTATTAGTTAGGCACCAATAACTTTTACACGCGGAGAATATTCCCAAAACATTTCATGGAAATATCTGCGTAACTTTTTGCGAACGGCTTTCCCAAAGGCACGGGACCTTACAAAATCGTGTCAGTTCACCTTTAAGGCGAACTAATACCATCAGTGCTTTCATAAAAACGTGCAGGTTCTTTTCTGCAACATCATATTCAATTACTATTTAGAGACCACTGAAAGATTTTCTTTGTTTTAGCAGAAGGTAAATTGCAAATATCCGTCCGTCAATTGTCCGAGGGAATTTAAGGGAAAAAAGTGTTCTGGCGTATCGCCCTTAAACCAACAACACACCTAAACGAGGTTAAATTGCGTGCAACCAAACAACTTACCCCTGTGCAAACGGATGTAGAAGTTTTGCGCCTCCGAATCGTCACTTCCGGTTTCATCCGACACCAAAATCAGCTGCAACTCCACACTTTCGTACACGTAGAGGGCGCTGTTGGGTGCAGGAATTTCCCTCCTGGACCATTCGCGAACCATCTACATAATGTTCATCACAAACAAAACTTTATTAACCTTTCGCCCCTAAAGACCTTATTCACGGTCAACTGCGCATGTCCGGAAGTGGCTTTTCGTCCATCTACTAAGCCCGCACTGGCGGTCAAATGTACGCTTCTGGAACTACCAGCGAACTACCAAAGTGTTATCCGCTTACGGAGCAATAAATCCTTTGGCAGAAACATTTCCCAATGTTGATAGAACATAAAAAAAAACGTAAAAAAATTGATTTTCCAATGTTGCAAGATAGCCACCCCATGTTAAACTTATTGTCCTTTAGAAAGGACACCAGTGGGTTAAAAAAAGACTTTAAATTTATGAGTTGTGGAATTATTTTCTACTCTACACTGAATCTACTCATGATCACTCCATCACCGCGTCCGCTACTGCGCATGCGTGAATAAGGTGTATATTAAAAATAAGCAAGGACCCATTACCGTTTGGTCATCGTCTTCGGGGGATTTAGGTAGGACCAAAGTATGGTAGATGGTCCCTGCACTTGTGGCAATGGCCAGCACCACAGGGTCACTCCTCAAGCTGATGATCGCGCAAGCATCCACTCCGTAGTTGTCATCAGCTGATGGGTACATCGTCAGAGGACCACGAAGTTCGCACTTCACTGACCTTTTAACGAAATAATAAACAGATTTTGTTTCCATACATTAGGCTGCAGAAGAATCTGATTTACTATACAGTATTTACGGTTGTTGTTAATTTGAACCGCACTGTATTTTATCTTCGGATAAATAAATGAAAACTGCCATTACTCCAGTCGTAGTCCCAAGGAGAGTAATTAATTAATTCATGCCAGACAACGAATTAATAATTAATTAACATCTACCTTAGGATTAACAAAGCGCACGTTGCGTCATCATTACATCGTGACTTAATATTGCATAGCATATATAGAGCTGAAGAATTCAGAGTCACTTTTATGAACTTATAATGAGCTATTGGATGTCTCATTACGTTCGAGTCTACATTTACTGTCCATATATGAGCGATGCCAGGAAATTTTTATTCTAGTTTTGAAAACGATTGAAAATGATGACACTGCTGCATACAGTTTAAAATTACTGGGCTATCCATTAATGATGTTACACAAGTTTATCAAATTTTGAACCCTCACCCTCCATCCTATCACGTCAGGATAATTATTAATTATTATAAATTCCCTAACATATCACACAAACCAGAAAATAGTCCTTTGATAAATAAAAATCAATGATTAAAATACATTTAATTTGAAGTTAATTCGAAAAGAACAAATATTTCAAACTGTATTGGATTTCTAAAGAAGTACAACTTATAACGCCCACAACAAAGTGTATATGGTCTTTATCAGGAATATCATTACTTTATTAGGAGAATTATCATTAATGTAAGTAGACACCCTTCTAATTGCTATAAATAAAGCGAACTTGTATATTAAATGCCAATGAAAATAAGGAAACAGGTGTTTGAACACAAAATAAGAAATCCTTCTTATAGCCTGATAGACAAAAAATAAAGTATCATCTATTCCAAAAAATAATGGCTCCGTTTGATAGCTGACAATAGCTGGGATTTATAGTGAATCGCGGAACTAATGACTTGCCATCCGAGTTTATGTTTTCGAGCAGTTTGACAGACAAGTGGATTATACGAATATTGAGGATGGGAATAAAAATAGGGGGAATATTATAGTTGGCAGTTGACGGGCCACTTGGGTGAAAAATTGACAGTGTTTGGTTGCGGATTGTTGAAAGGTGGGCCAATATGGGGGATTTGCGATGATGGAGGAGGAGGGATGAAGGAGGGATGGAGTGTGTGTTTGGCAGAAAAATGTTATAGGTTGCCACATATTGTGTAGACACGGAAGGTGGGTTTGCAACGGAGCGGAAATGCGCTTATTTGTTCGCACGAATTAAAGCCTAATGTAACGAGTTAGGTTTGTTGCAAATGCGCCGGAAATGAGTTAGCAGCGAGTCACACCCGATGCCCCCCCTCAATGCCCCCCACCTCTAATGGCCGACAAAAGTGCGCCCATCACGTGTGTGCGTCATCGATAATTCCTTTAAACAACCTGCAACTAACATAATTAATCTGCCACACGTACGAGTGTAACACACCAAACAACATTCCCAAGCACTGTCACAAGGAAATGAACTCCCCCCCCCCCCCACAACCCCCTCTTCCCTTTATTACACTTATGTGTTTGTCCGAGTTGGTCACGTCACGGTACGAGACACTCGGGCAGGAAATCTTTTCTTTCGTAACATCCTATTACTAAAAAACTGGCAAAGAAGAAAAGATTTGGAGAAAAGAACGGAGACTCGCTCCGAAGCAAATCTATACCGCCGATATTAGCTCTACATCTTCTTCTTTTCTTGTTCTACTTCAAGAAGAAACGGTGGTACGCATACATGAGTAAGCCAAGCCACTCTAATCACTTCCGGCGTAAACGGAAACGCAGTGGTTTCAGGTGTAAAATTGACAATAGGAGAGAAAGGGGTGAAGGGTCGCTTTTAGGTTCGGCTCGACTGCGTTGCATCGGAGTACTGCAAGCGAGCCCACCCTCTCGCAATCGCCCCTTTTCCAATTTAAAGCTTCTCAATACGTATACAGCAGTATACTAGTAATCCCCCGTTATAAGTGCTCCTGATTTACGTCTTTTTGATATTTATACGTCCTTTGTATTTTATAGGCAAATCTCAGAAATAACTTAATAAATCCTGCTAAGAGCAACAGGAAGCTAATAATACAAACACCTGCCGTACTAACTGTCCCCAAAGATGCAAAAAATCTCAATCATTTTATGTGATGCACAATTGCATGATTCTGAATGCTAACAGGTTCTATACACCCTCTGTCGTTACTGTATTTTCTTCAGTATAAGTACAGTCAAATCTCATTGATTCGTCGCTGGCGGGACTAAAAATTGTAGATGAATCATGTGGAGTGACGATTTAAGCAGAGTTTAACATGTAAGTCTATGGAGATTGGACTTGAAATTGTGACGAATTATCCAGGTGTCTATTTAACGAGGTTTGACTGGTACATGACCAAAAGGGTAAATGTCAGTTATATACCTAGTTTCAGGTGTGGGCAGGTGGAACGCATAGATGTCACCGTTGCCCCTCAGCACGTAAACCGGCCACAGCGGTCCATCTACTGGGGCCGGAAGTGACGTATCTGCCGTTTTAGGGGGACGTTGAAGGTAAGTAGAGTTTCCAAAGTCAAAGTCGACCGCTGTGTCCCCCAAGAGGCTGGCCACCGAGGCCTTGCCAGCGGTGGTGCGGTCCGCATTGGAGGAGGTAGGGTCCAGCACGGAGGAGGATGATGATGATGACAGCCTGAAAGTGGGAACCTGTCCAAGTTGAACGACCAGGGTGGGTTCTTTGGGAGCCCAAACGTCGTAGAGCCTGCAATTGGACAAGAGAGCGGCAACAAATTAGAAGCGAGTCGCAAACACTTTTATTGTACGTAACGAGCGGATCAGAATTAATTAACAAGTTTCGCATGGAAATTGTGTTTTCACACGCGTGTGTTGCATCTGGGGAGTAGTTTTAATAATCGCCGGACACGACACGTTCGATGCCCCGTGGGCATTTGTGGTGTTGCCATCTCCGCTCGCAACTAACTCCGTGAACACACACACGAATGAACAAGCGTGCGAGAACGTATTGGGTGGAGGGAGGTCCTGGGAGAAATCCCAAAGAGTTTGGAAGATTTGTTTTTGCTGTTATGTATTATATACCGGTACCTGAGATGGTTGTCCGAGAAGAGGACCAGCACGTGATTGTGGGAGGTGGTTGCGGGATGCCATTTCACTTCGACTACTTGCGTCTGATGGCTGCAAACCAGTAACCTTTGCGCCAACAACACGCTCCTGCAAATTAAAATGAATACACACTTAGGAAAAGACCTGAGCCGCGGCGCTAATTAGCAAATTGTGCGTAATGAACTTCGCTAATAGCTCCACCAGTCGTCATTATATCATATACGACCTACCCAACATTCCGGCAAGCCGATAACTAATTATGCACACGCGGTTCGTCGACTTATTACTATTATTCCTTTTCAAAATTCCTCCTCCGAAACGAACCTTGCAACGAATTACATACCTACATAGTTAGCTGACCACTCAAAATTCAGCAATTCAGCAAAGCCCGATCGAAACACTAGAGGGCAATTGTGTCACACAATGATGCAATATACTAACAGGATTTGGTGTTACAACCCGAGTTTTTCAACGATCCCGCAAGGTGGAGCAGAAAACGAAATGTTCAGTATGGAACAATAATCATAAGACAATTCTGGAGTGACATCATCCCCAAAATATCACTCAAAACTACACCTTATTCGTACATGCGTAGTAGCGGCTTTATGCCATCAATGATCCGCAGTCACGGGGTGCGGCAGAAAGACCTCCCCGATTTGGGAAGAATGTAGCTGGGGTAGGGTGCGGGTACAGCAGTTGGGATTGTATCATTAAACAGCTGTGGTCATGCCGTTTTCAAAACATATCAAGATTTGGACAGCAGTGCATCGCGTGCCGATAACAACGCACTGTAACTTGCGCATTGCTTCGCGCTCGATCGAAGTGATTCCGTATACATTCCCGATAAAAACAAAAATTCTCAACAACAAAAGTGCGAAGGTCTATCGTTTAACCTTGGTCCAAGCCATAACCTAACCTAACCACAGCTGTCTAATGACTGCTGTACCCCCAACCTACCCTCAGCTATGGTCTTCCCAAATCGAGGAGGTTTTTCTGCCGCACCGTGAATTACTGTTCTACTGAAACCCGTTTGACTTTTTTAAGAGGACGCGTGAATTAAAGCAATATACAAAGAAGTTGCACGTACAAGGGTTCGTTACAAAAAACAATCACAGTGGCCCTTACACACCAATCACACTGTTTGAGGAGACAGAAGATTTGGTCCACGCAATTGTCCAATCCCATTAAGCACCTCCCACTGCCAATATGGTGGCCAAGGTGAGGAAAATGGAAGCCAAAGTGAGGGAAAAGCAGGAATCTGGTTTGCAGAAAACCAGTTTTCTCACATAATGACGTCATTTCGAAAATTGTTTCAGCCAATTGTGTGACGTACGTGAGATAGGTCAATTGGACTGGTTGCATCGGAGTTCAATAGTTGTTCATTTAAAGTTTTTGTAGGGTTTGAACACTTGAAAATGTTTTAAAGGATCGATGCAGACATCCTGTCATGCATATACATATTCATAATCTGAAATAATATCGCTGCGGCGGTAAATCGAAGGAGAGTCGCTCGGTCTAAGTTGCGCTAACTTTGACCGTAACTTTGTATCCTACCTGGGATATGTACAGCATGACCGTTTAGGAAGAAGAAAGTTTGGGATATTAGGGTATGATTGGACAATGGGCTTATAGGAACGGTGCGCAATGCGAGCATGGGAAATAAATGAAATTTATAGATGGCGCTATTGACGGCGTTGAAAGGAGTCATTTAGGAACACGTGGATCAATGTGATGCACCGTGATTC
The DNA here is from genome assembly GCA_034696005.1 of Glomeris marginata. NCBI lineage: Eukaryota > Metazoa > Arthropoda > Diplopoda > Glomerida > Glomeridae > Glomeris > Glomeris marginata. The sequence continues at coordinate 4,052 of JAQFZQ010000551.1, read as the reverse complement.
GGTGGACCATTACACACCGGCCACCAACAATGTTGCATTGTGTTTATACGTACAGTGCGACACGTAATGGCAGGTCGCAAAACATCCATCAAGCCTCTCCATGCATTTTCTTCCTTTTATTTTCTCTCCTTTCCAATCAATTCCCATATAGCTACCTACCTACCATATATACCTACATAATATAGGCCCATTTTTACCCGTCATGCAATACTGCACCGTATAAAGCAGCGAGGATATTGCAAATTATCCACTCTTCATCAATCAAACTTGAAACCGGAGTATAAAAATACCAAATTACAAAAAACTGATTCTTACTTAACGGTTATATCGGTTTTGCTCCTCCGTTATTCCAACAGATAGTATATGTACAGTGCATGTACAATGTGTGTATAGGATATATGGGCCCATGAATATAAGGTCTCGTTTCGCGTGTTTGCTCTACATCATCGACAAATTACTCCTTTCGTCCTTTTGTGTGCCATATTGGAGGCATATTGTGCGCATGCGCACGCCAACCAAACAATAACGTATCTGACGGCATAAAGAATGAAATACATAGAGAGGGGGTAAAAAAAAAACACTAGTGAAATAGATATAGATAGATAGTATTGTGCGTTGTTGGGTGGCGATCAATATGCAATTTATGACGGTCGTGCATTCGTATACGGGAATTATTTATGCCGAACAAAAGACACAACCTTTCATTTCTGATTTTTCTTCCATACTTTTCCACCCAAAAAAACAAACGTTGACAGCGAGGGAGTGGGACAAAAATTCTGCCTATTAATATTAGTATATACAGTATATAGAGGAGAAGAAACACAATTGTAAATCGAGACGAGCACCAATTTGCTGAAAAATCAGGTCGCAGTTTTGCAATAATAATTAATTCATGGGCAATCCGATTATAACCGACATAGGCATGCTAATGTTGCTAATGTAACTGATCCTCTTTCATCTTTAATCTCTCCAGCTGGATCCAAGAACCAGCAACTAATTTATTTTACTACGGTTCAGGTATATGTTTGCATTAGACCTTTTCTTTGCGAGATCTTTCGCTGAAGTTAATATAGCCAATGTACTCTAAATTGCCAAGAGGAATTGCGACACTATGCAGGAATATAATGAAAATGGAAAGCATTTGTGAAGAATATAATCACTAACCAAATCAGGCAATTTGTTTCATCGCAAGAAGCTATAACGATGTTAGTATAGCAATATGGTGCTACTAAAAAGTTGCAAGGCGAATAATTAGTGATCAATCAGGAATTTGCTAGATTTCATTTGGTAATGGTATAGGAAGAAGGGTATGGAGAATCTGAATATGTTAGACATTTTCACTTGACATGTATTTTTCAATGAAAATGAATATGTAACTTTTGAACGGCTGGATTTAGAGCCGTACAGTGAATTTGAAAGTTGTAGGGCTCCCCAAGTTTAGTCTGATTATGCACGTGTTATTAGTGTATGAGGAACATGTATGATTACACGAAATATCAAAAATGGCAAGACGGTAAAGAAACGCAAGGCGTGTCAAGAGGTGCTGCACTGCAGTGAAGCATGCCATTCACCTAACCAAATAATGACTGATATTGCCTCCCCTGTTATCTAATATAACAGATTCAGATTTGACAACTTCCAAATTGGAACTAGGCCATATAACTTGTTTATAATTTCTGAGTTGGCAATGCAATAGCCATGACAGCGTCACGCAAGGTCACATGCAATCAGTGAATGGCACTATGCTAATTTGCAACAGCCACATACCCAATTTCGATGAAATGCCAATACTTCAGAAGGTATAGCGAATAGACTTTTGTTACACCCTGTATAAGCTATAGAACTACAGTTGCCGTATATAGATTAGCAAAAATTTGCGAAAACTTCTCGCGTAAACATCGCGGTTCATTCAAGATCGAAGACAGATATGAATAGTTTGGTTCGATATAAAGGCAGGGAGAAAAGTGCTGTATAGTTAAAAAAGAGAAACACTTAATTACATTAATTCACGTAATGGAAACGATGCAGGCCGTAAACTTAATTTACGGGGGCCGAATTATGGAAGAAGAATCGATATTTGAATCGATTAAACACCGCCCACCAATCGCAAATATTGCAAATAGGTAGGTTATAATGTAATATTGCACATATAGGCGGAACGACCTGCGCTGCGGACTTGAGAGTATATAACGGCGAATTAAAAGCACCATTTGCAATGGCCACGCCCACTTCGATTTCTTAATTATCGGCGGGCGAGCGGCCATCTTGGCCCACAATTCTTCCAACCCAAAGTCTATAATTATTTCGTTAAATTTGCATAGCAAAGCGGTAAAATGACACTGCCCATCGTGCCGAGTGACGTCATCCATCTAAACTTACTTTCAATTTCCGAAACGAAGTAAACAACTGCGTATAAAGTGAAACTTGTTTAAAAGGACCAGTGGCGGAACCAGGGAAAAGTGGTCCAAACTCACAGGTGGTCCCTTAATACAAGTGGACCATAAGGCAAATTTCACTGTACAACCTCCTTAAACAAATACCATATAAACTAATATCCTCTGTAAACTGATATTGAACGCAGGTCCCGAAGTTTGGTTAACATCCTTTCCTACGTGCAACTTGCTTCTCTAAACTAATAACCTCTCTAAACTAATACAAAACTTCCGGTCAAAAGGATAATTGTTTATGGAGGTTCTATTGTAGTTCACGCGGCGTTTATCACGAAATAATGAAATTTGCCAAAGTACGTTCAAACTTGCCCCCGCTTTAAAGGAAGTTTTGCGATTTTTGTAACTTACTTGCATAGTATTGAGGAAGTGGTTGAAGAGAACATAGGAATGAACAAGATGGCGATTCCTCGTCGACCAGACAGCGCCACCATGCGGCATGTTGCGTTGCACACCACGGATCGCACGTCGAACAGCGGCGGATTAGTGGGAACATATATCTGCAAAAAAAAAACAAATATACATTTACTGCATTGCAGGAGATTTTGTATTTACACTCTACAAGATGTCTATGGAGTTTAATAGTTTTGCGGGAAGCCCAGGTTATGATCAAAAACAAATTTCCCTGAGTTTTCCCGGCCCATTCAAACGCGAACTAGGATAAAAGAAACCACGTCATACTGTAAATTGCTATATTGAGAATGACTGGAAACTGTATTTGATACAGTAAAGTAACATTTTTATTAAAGGACTGATATGGACCGTATTATAAAGAATTACGAGACAAATTGTAAATTTCGCTGTCTCAAAGTTGGCTTTTCATTTTCCTGATTTTCCCTGTCACTGGGAACTTTATAGCATATTGTGCATAAAACATGCTGAAGATCTGCAGAAACTTTTGGAATTATTGCTGGGGAAATTGCACATGCATTAACTTTCATATCTGGAGAACCACTTTACGTGATGTCCAGTGCAATTTTGGGGACTTTTATCAAGTACAGGTACATGTAACATGGGATAAATTTGTGGGGAAAATAAACATACATTTGCAGTGTTCGTTTAACAAATATAAAAGGAAAGTTTGGCAAACGATTTTCAATGCAGAAATCGTTATCAAACTTGAATAACAATACGCCATGAATGCGCTGTTTATCGATTTTCAAACGCTTTGTGCAGCTGTTTTGACATTTCTTTTTTTCCCTCTCTTCCAAGTTGCTATAACGATATTGTTATTAGAAGAGCAGGGTAAAGTGTTTTGGAGTGGGATTGGCTGGATTGAGCATGACATGAGGGGCCACATTTTCTAGTAAACATAACCGCAATTCCGGCTAAAACGGCACTTGCTTAAAAATCAGCTGTGATAAAAATAAGAAGATAGAGAAAAAGTGTATTAAAGTGGAGGTGGTGGTGCGCATGCTCAATGAAATATTCATAAATCGAGACACATATCGGCGCCCTCTGCCGGAAAATAAAATTCTCTTCTTATAATTACATCATTTTTCAGGAGCAAAGAGCGAAACGCGTTATTCGATATAGGGGAGACCGGGGATGGATGCACCACTGGGTATTATGCACCAGTCGATCTAGCGTTAAAACCACGTTTCT
>JAQFZQ010000550.1:0-30798 GCA_034696005.1 Glomeris marginata | reverse complement strand
AATTAGTGTGAGCTTATGATTAAATTCTGGTTGCAATTGGTGTCGACAATTTTAACCTTGTCAGTTCACCTTTAAGTGAAGCTAATTTTCTCCTTTGTTCTTTGTTTGTCTGACCACGTGGTGCTCAATATATCATTATATCACAATAAGCCTTGAAATACGAGTGAAATTTCAGATGGCCGGGGCATGACAAAATATAGCGCATTACGTTGTTCTACATTCTTCGATAAAGTTAACAGTAATGTGGGAAAAAGGAGATTTATCATCTTATTATGATCTTATTATGTGGAAATGATGTTAGAGTTTGAAGTTTGTGAAAAAAATGTCTGTGAATTTAGAATGCACAACTCGCTTGTGTCGGCTTGGAAAAATGCAACAAAAATTGAGGAGCTTAAGGCGGGACCACCTAAATTCCTGACATAGGATGACCATTTCCACACCCTGCCTTCAGGACAACGATATCACAACTGTATAATACCAATTTCCATGAAAAACGCATCTCAATATTGAACAATTCTTTCAAACTCCTTGTTCCACATTTTCGTTTGAATTTCAACAAGGGGAAGTCAATCATTTAATCAATGCTTCAAACATTAATAGATGTTAACAGGGTGTGGTCTCTTATGTCTTTTTAGCTAAATAAATAGCAAAAAATAAGTGAAACTTGGTGAAATTGGGAAAAATTCACATTTAGCCATTGAAATCTATCCTGTTTTCTTTTGTGTATGGAGCAGCTATCAGTGTGAAAAATCCGTAATGTGTTCCTTCACATTGTTTCAACTAAAGGGGGCAAATGTTGTTTATGTAATTTTTTCTGAAATTATTTATAATTGGTACATTCTTTTCCGCAATTGTAATTAAAGTAGATCAAGCCCTCAGGAGTGTAATTAGCAATAAATGATGGATACATTTGCTTGTATTTAAATTTATAAAGATATATACAGTAAATTCGTTTAATTTCGGATTCATTTAATCATTATTTATTCATTAATTAATTATTTGTAAACACAGATCATCATACCGATTTGAACTTTTTACAGAAGATACTTTGTACATTATTCTAATGAATGATAACATTATTTGAGAAAATATCAATGGTGTTTCGCGGTAAATTCAAGCAGCAACTGAACATGCCAACCAAAACATACATTATTATATACTTTATGGACCAACTATATAATCACTACATTCTTTCATTTGTTCAACAATAAAATAGTAACTTAAATTAATTGCAACAATAGACACAAAATAACAATTTTATCGTCCTGTTTCACACGGAATGTATTATAAAAAATATTTGTGATTTAATTATAATGTAAATGAATTGCATTTAAATTTGTGGATAAAGTGAAAATACATTTGCTGAACTAACAAATTAAGGTAAAATGCATGTTACAGTCCCGACCAAAATCAGTATATCGCCCATGTTAAATTTTTTCTATAACTCAAACAGTTTTTAATTCCCCTGCAGTCAAAAACTTCCTTAAGTCAAAGTTCTTGGAATACAAGATCACATCAAACTGATTTAATTAAGATATTTACAGGCCTTTTTCGAAACCAAATGCATCTGATAATATTTTCCAATGATATTGATGTTTGGGGGTTAAAATCTTAATAACTAAAGCGAATTGGACATGGGTATAAATTGTAAAGTTATATAATTTTCCAAGACGAACAACATATATTAATTTCATTTCTTGGTGGACTGCCCCTTTAAGTTTCTATTAGGTATTCTAATTTTCTATAATTCCAATTTTTTTTTGTTTCCCTTGGGATTTGAGTTATAGAGGTTCGACTGTTTATACAATCGCCATTATTAAAAAACAAATTGATACACCATAAGTAATAAACTTTAAAGTATGTTGAACATTTGGTCAATTAGCATTGCATGTAGCTCATTATTTGAGCCAAATTGTTGGGAAGTAAAAAAATAGTAAGAATACTTCATTGGAATTAAACTAACTGTTGTTTTCCCACAGATCACACTGCTATAAGAAGTAACTAGTATTTACAAATGTATGTTTTCAAAAGAAGTAAGGAATATGTTAATTAAAATCAACTTTTTTAAGGATGACAATGAATACATGCAAAAGTTAATATTCATTGCATTCATTTCTAAAAAAGACATGTCTAAAGAACAACATTTTTATTTTAGTATATTATTGGAATTTGCAGACTTAGGTCTTGTATATTGTTTTTAGTGTTTTGGAAAATGTTTGAAATCTGGGGGAAAAAGTGGAATATTTTTTAATGTAAGGAAACGGAAATTATTACAATAGGTTCAACACGGAACCGGAAGAAAATTGAACATGCGTGCATGTCAATGTTTATACTTTTCCAAAAAGAATACCTAGCTACACTTGTTCAACATAAAGCTTGCTTATACTACTAGTACACAAAACTGATTACATAGAAGTTATTTAAAAATATATGAAAGAAGTGCTTTTAGCTTGTGCAAGTTATTTGTGCAGCTATCTCTGTGGGAAGTCTGTTTTGCTATATTCATTATATCAATGCTGACTAAAATTTCAACTCACAAAAATGCTGTCTTATGACTTCGCCTATAACATGTTAAACATTGTTTTTTTCACTGCCATAAATTGTACCTTTATCGTATATCTTTGCTAATTTAAAACCTAAACTATTACAAATTGAAATGTATATATTTCTGTTATGAAATTGAGAGCAATATATTATCCTAAAAATTAATTGAAATAATTTGCATTATTTAGTTTTCTCTTCTAACACGGTTACAAATAACGATAGACAGGTTTCCACGATAGACAGATTCCACTGTAGTCATTTATTATTGGTGTAAGTTTACATAATATTGTTGAGCTATAATCATTTAAAACAAAGACAATATTTTATATTATTCAAAATTTCATTTGTTTTAATTTTAATTCATCAATCTTGTTATGATGGTATAATGTGATTAACAGTGAAAACTGCTATTTGTAAAGCTCTAGAGAACGGAAAAACTTTCCACCATAGACAGGTTTTTCAGCATAGACAGGTTTAAAAGCAAACAAACAAACAAACAGACAAACAAACAAACAAACAAACAAACGAACAAACGAGCGAGCAAACAAACAAACGAACGAACGAACAAACAAACAAACAAACAAACAAACGAGCACACAAACGAGCACACAAACGAGCAAACAAACGAACAAAAACAAAGACAAACAAACAAACAAACAAACAAACAAACATACAAACAAGCACACAAACAAGCACACAAACGAACAAACAAACACAAACAAACAAACAAGCACACAAACAAGCACACAAACGAACAAACGAACAAACAAACAAACGAGCACACAAACGAACAAACAAACAAACAAACAAACAAACAAACACACAAACAAACAAACACAAATAAACAAAAGCATGGATAATGCTATTATAGCGGTCCAATACAAATTCAAATTTTCCACCATAATCAGGTTTCCACCACAGACAGTTTCCACCATAGAGATGTTTCACTGTAATGTAGTATCTATAGCTACTGAAATGACCAATCTGCTTGACCATTAGCTTGATTTTCAGCTTCAGTGCATTTCATACGAAACAAAATGAAATGGGAAAATGTAGCAAAAAACCAGGTGACCTCATGAAAAGTGAAAAGAGAAGTGGGAACGAGGCGCTAATAACAAGTTTTATGCCTAGCACATCATTGTCCTCGATCGCCTTTTCCGGAAATACCTAATCAAAATAAGCTTTTACTTAATTATAAAAAAACAAATGTGTGTATGGGTTGTGGGCCAAGAAGGGCGGGGTAGGGGCTACACCTTTTTCACTCCTTTCATTCCACCTAATCCATATATACTGCATACTGTAGTTGTATAATGTGGTGACTCGTGACCAATTGAGCACCACACCCCAAACAGCGCCATTTTCTTTTACCATTTTCTTCCAAATTTTAAATTACACCCGTTCCACTCTACTTCTGCCTAAAACACTAAACACTATACTTAATTACAACTATGTGGCAAAAGATGATTTAACAACAAACACCATTTATACTTTAATTCCTATTATATGTAAACAAATCAGCTATGCGTGAAATAACTAGTGTTCAGTTGTAGAATTTTTTTTATTGAAGCATTGAACTATGTATATCAGTATTATCAAGAGTCTGATATATTCCAACAAATACTTGATTTCAATATCATTGTGGTTACACACTGGCCTATCTAACTGCATTTATAATATAATAATAATTTATTTCGGTCATATTGCACAAGCAATAATTATTGTATTGGCAATACAACTCAAAGCACAATGGTTTTAAAGGTGAACTGACAAGGTTTCGTAACATACCCTGGAAAGTGTGCAGTTCTATAGAATTGATGCCAATAAAACGATTGGCACAAGCAAAACTTTTTTTAAAAATTGCTACAAAAAGTTACGAGTAGTTAAAGAGGGCGTCATGGAAGGACGATGTCACCGTGCTGGTGTCACAGTGTAAAGCTTTGACAAAATTTTAATTTTCAGCCAATTTATTGGCATCAATTCTATAGAATTGCACACTTTCCAGGGTATGTTACAAAACCTTGTCAGTTCACCTTTAAAATGGTATTAATATTTTTATGTTAAATGTGCCCAGGGGTAGACAACATTTTTTATGTGTGCTAACACTTTGCAGAATTGATTGCAACTAAATGTGTTGTGTGAACCAAAAGACCTGCAATTATTTTTCAAGTTTATGGGCATCATTATTCCTGGGAACTTTTTCCAGTGATAAGTACATACCTATATAAAAAAAACTAATAAATTGGAAAATGAAGCCACAACCCCATTGTTTATTATCTGGTGCAAAAATATAACAATTTAGCATATTTAATGAAGGTAAATTGCGCAATGATCATTGACAACAAAAGATGAGGCAAGCAGGCAAGTTTGAAATTGGTGTTGCGCAACACTTATTAAAGCTGAATTATGATCATGCAGCACTAGCAGAAATTATGCACCATATATGATCAGAACAAAACACTATTGGGATTATGAAAAGGAAAATTTGAGTAGTCTATTAATTTTGGCCTGGTTCGTTGTTTATAACACAATATGATAACCAATCTGGTTTGGTTTATATCGTGGGAATTATGGATGAATGAAGGTCATATGATGGATGACCTGTATGGAGAAAAAAATCCATATAACATATATTTATTAGGTGGATGAATGTTTTGTTTGCTGGAGTTTTTTGGTTCTTCACCTCACCTGTACGTGACAGAAACTTTGTCGTGACATTTTTATTTGCTGAATTCATTTGTGTCTTTTGCTTGGTTTTGTTTTGTTTTGTTAGATGCATGGGGTGTTTTCCAGAAACGGGTTCACTAACTCCACCTTTGAATTGGAACACAACAAATTGGAAAAGGAAACTTGGAGCAAAATTTTCAATTTCCTCCAACCGTACATATTACAGGGTGCGGCAAAAGTCTGGTAATTTTTTAAATATCTTTAAAATGGTAAATGATAGCTCTGTACAGTTTTCACAATTGAATAGGAAGTCATATGGGGGAAATACGAAAATCGTATCGCACGTGACCTATGACGTCATCTTCAAGGTCATCCATGTTCTAACTTTTGAACCGTTGAAGATGGGGCACAATTTTGAATTAGGCACTTGAAGAGCATATTCGATTTAGTTGATCAAAATTATTTTCAGAAAAATTGGTGCATTTATAAACCATACAGAAGTTTTTGAAATGCACGGATCCAATATGAATGCTGTGTGCTGCATATTTGACATCGTCCTAATTTATCAATATTTATTTACTTATTTTACATATGTATGTAATTTATATTACTTATTTATGTATGTATTGATTTATTTATTAATATATGTGGCACTGTTATTTTAATGAGCCAATTTCTAATCATAGTTTTCTATACTTTAATGATGAAAACTTTAATCTTGCACATTTTACACCCATTGATTACATTCCACATGGCTGATTTTACATGTCCAATACTCCTGTCCTTGTTCCCTACTAATTTGCATATTCAAATTAGCATATAAACACACATGATTTTAAATCCAATGCTAATTTGTGAGTTTTTATTGTTCTGCTTGGATTATGCAAGCCAATTGAACCATTATGTAATTATTCATATGAATATTTGCAATGAGGATTATAAATGCATGATTAATGAGCCATAGCTATCATGTATGCTTTGACCTAATATTTTATAAATGAGGATCTGCAATCATGCATTTCTATTGAAGAATATAAATATTGACATTATGCAGAAAAAAATTGCAATTGACTTTTATTAAAATAATATGCATTGAAATTATCATTTTAGGCACAGGTTTTGTTCAGCTTATCTATTGTATACAAATATTTCTAGATTATAATGAATAAAATCCTACATTCGAATAAAGTAATAAAAATTAACTACTACTATATATTCATATTGTTTATCAGAAATTGCTGTATTCATTTCCCAAATTCCATATTTTCTTCCTGTATATATGTATATACTATACTCATACAAGTGTTTCAATAATTTAATCTTGTTCATTACATGCAAGATAAGATTAAAGTCGTTCGAATTAAATGTAGTTAAATGTTTTTGAATCTTCCCAAATTTTGAAGTGGTTGCATGTTGAATATTTGATGCGATTCAAATTGTTCATTGTTCCCTCCTGTGAAAATGATAAGTATCGGGTTCCAATTGGCCACAGAAGATAAGATATTTAATGTGAAAACCATGTCTTATATGCCAAGATTTAGAAGTGGAACTGCTGGCCTCGATTAAAAAATTTCAGAACAGTGGCCGAATGCGTTTGAATAGTGGGTGGAGCATTGTGTTTGCATAATACACCAAACAAGATTGTTTTCTTGGTTTGGGTCAAGCTGCATGGCAATACATCAATAGGTACATTGCCAAGATAGCCACTGGTCATTGCACGTATACTATACTTTAATGCATAAATAAATTATGAAACATAGAACACGGTCCTCGCACTTTTACAAACTTACATATAGTGTGTTCAACCATTCAAGCTTATAATAAACAATGCAGTGAAACCTGTCTATGGTGGAATGGCAATAGACCAGAAATTGTTCCGCATAATAGACTGAATTTTCCAGCATTGAGATATTTTTGTTTTAAAGGTGAACTGACAAGGTTTTGTAACATACCCTGGAAAGTGTGTAATTCTATAGAATTGATGCCAATAAAACGATTGGCGAAAACAAAACTTTTTTAAAAAATTGTTACAAAAAGTTACGAGTAGTTAAAGGGGGCGTCATGGAAGGACGGTGTCACCGCGCTGGTGTCGCAGTGTCCTGTTTTGGCAAAATTTTAATTTTCAGCCAATGATACCAAGCACGTCTGCAGTTTTAGCCAATGGCAGAGCTTATCAATGAGCCCGTTTCCATGAACAGACTTTCCTGTAGGAATGTGATGTAACCATTAGCAACAGTAATTGTGACGTCACACAATGTCCTGCTTGCACCCCGCCCAATCTTGCATGCTGGACATTGTGACATCACAATTACTGTTGCTAATGGTTACATCACATTCCTACAGGAAAGTCTGTTCATGGAAATGGCCTCAATGGCGCTCCAGCACTAGTACACTCCACAGATATGAAACTAAATAATCCATATCTGTGGCAATAATGCTTCAAATGGCCTCAAATTTCCAGACAATGTTCCTAAATTATCAGCAATCAAATGCTAGTTTTTTCAGGGTATGTTGCAAAACCTTGTCAGTTCACCTTTAATGTATTATGCTGGTCCTTAAAAAAATCTCAAATTTTCCACCTTAGACAGATCTCACTGCTTGAATAATTAGTATAATAAATTCAATTTTTACAATCATGATTTTGGTGTTAGGATTGAAATAACAGTTTCTGATGCTGTTTCAGGATTATTCTTTCATTTCCGTCATTGCTTTGCCTCATTATTTCCTTGATTGAATGCACAATTGAATAGGACAGCAGGAAGTGCGATTGGAAATTTCATGAATTAAACTGCAGGCCAAGTGATTAAATTCACAAGTTTATTTGGCCTGCCCACACTTCAGGCAAACCCGTATTTTTTCTGTTACTTAATCTGATTTATAGCCAATTTATTACTGTGAACATAAACCATTATGGACATTATGTATAGCTGGAAAATAATCAAAAACCCCAAACTGGTTTAACTTGCAATTTCAATTGAAGAACAAACAACTTTCATTAAAATCCAATTTCTTAAAATCTAATTAATAAAACTTTATATGTTTAAAAAAAAGGAAAATTTGTTCCCATCCTTTTGTTTGCATCAAAAGACAGTGACTGCATTCATTCTTCAACCAAAATCATGTTTATAAAAACCAGATTATTAAAATTTACTAAAATCTGATTATTATATAAGTTTGAATGGACCTATATAATTAAAATATGGTTTCTGTGCAGCAGTTGTTTATGTTAAAATCCAATCCATATGATTTTTATAAACTAGTTTGGAAGGTCAGATTATGAGATTTTGGTCACATGATTATGTCCATAATCAATAAATTATTAAAATAACCATTTTCATATGATTTAAATATATTTCAATGCATTTTTATATTTTATGTAAAATTTGATGAACTAAATTTAGTTTTTAAATGTAAATTTTCATGCTGAGTGGTTTAATTGCATAATTATAATAAGATTGCATGAGGCAATTGTATATAATAATTATACTTCATCACCTGCCTAGTTTTGTTTGCATTTTATTGCATAAGAATCTAGAAACCCCAAAAGATTAGCATATAATAGGTTATGCATTTTGTTTCTTATATAGAAATGACATAAAATTTTCAATGTAAGATAAAGACCTACCTACATTTTATTGTCTTTTAATTCTTGCTTCTATCATTTTTCTTTATAATGTGGGATGTTCCAATGATGAACTGTAGATAAAACAACAACCATGTCATGAACTGATGAAATCCTTGACTGTTTTAATACCAAAATTGACCAAAATGGAGTAAATATTCACCAAACTGTTCCATTTCTAAAATGGAAATATAAGAATTAATTCTCGTATCTCAACAGCTGGGAAGTATAGGAATTGGGAATAAAGATAGGGCTATATACATAATTTCAGTATACCAATCTCAATATTTACTATGTAATAATATCAAAATGTTTGTAATATGTATATTTGAAATGGAGCTAAGGGTGGGATGGATGAACATGGATGAACAACCAACCAATGAGATGTTAGTTTGAGAAATGCATTGCACATCTACAATTCGGTACAACCAATAAAAGTGAAATCTTACATGACAAATTTGCTAGGCTACTAGACCACCATTTAAGATTATGTGCACTGAAAATGGGGCTGGGTTTTGTTTTTCATTCTTTTATTTCCTTTTCTTTTTCCCACTCTTGCATTCTGATTGGTTGTTGCTCGACTTTCCCACAGGAATAAAAGCCACTGTTCCAGCCAAGAATGGTCACATTTTACACATCTTCAACGTTTGCAAAAACATTCTCTTCACAACCAACAACAGGATAAATCATGGCATTCAAGCTTTTGGTGAGTATATAGATAGATATATGTGAAACAATAAGGTTTAGGTTTCAGTTTCAAGATATATTTGAAAAACAGGAATCTTGAAAATAGTGATTATTGCATGCAATCAAATGAAAATTTTTAATATTAGGCCTACTCTTTAAATTTTAAATTAAAACTTTTTCATTTCAATTATATTGTTTTCAATTTAACATTTTGTTACAGCAGTTTATATATACATATATTTAAACATAAAGAAACTTTATTTAATATAAGCTGTTGAATTAAATATTATTATGTTTTGTACTGATATTTCTATAGCCAAATATTTTTGTTTTACAGCTGTTTATAGTTAAACATAAAGAACTTAATGTAAGCTGTTGTAACAATTATTATAATCTGTACTAATGTTTCTAATTAGGCAAATATTCTATATTATACATTATTATGTATTTTTGTATATGGCAGACATTTTGAAATGAAGTTTCTGTCTTTGATTATTTTGCAATTTTCAATGTTTTTTTGATAGTTTTGCAGGTTAAACTGCTTTACTTTTTTATTAAGTTTATATTTGCCCACATTTTATATACATAATTGATCGATTATAATTAGAGAATTCTTTATGTGGCTTTATAATTTGTCTGTAATATCTAATATCTATATGATGGTACAGTTTGAACATTTAATCATCCCACTTGTAATGGTTCTTAAATAATTGAATATATTTATTAATGGAATATATTATAGAAAAACCAGTCTTTAGTGCAAAATAAGACTTTCAATTATTTTTCAAACCAGTAGGTAAATGGCACCGATGACAAGATAATAAGTTCTTTCTAAAGTACATATATACATCGTTTACTGGCTTGTTTGTTTTACCTGTTTTACTTTTTACTTCAATTACATTCTATGTGGTTCCGGGTGCAGAGGTGCGAATTAAACTCTGATAACTAGATAACTTTTTTCCTCCATTAACTTCTATATATTGTCGTCTATTTGGTGAGTCATTCAACTGAAATTTGCTTCAGGCTTTTGACTTTTTGCTTTATTGCTGTTATCAAATTTATGGTGAACTTGTTTGTTTATTTTTCAAATTGACAACTTTTTCTGGGCAATGTGCCACATATTCAAATTAGTGCCATCAATTTCTTCAGTGGGCAACATTTTATTAGTTGTTTGTGGTTTGCAAATATGAATTCATGCACAGCTGTATGTTCCATTATTAAAAAAAAAAATATTTTATATCCTATAGTAGCTTTTAAAAAAATGGCTGCTCGACATCAGCTGTTTATGTTATAATCCAATATACACATTATTATTATAAACTGGTTTGTAAGCTCAGATTATGAGTCTATTTATTTGGTCATGTGACTTTTTAACCATAAACCACGAATTCTTGAAATTATTATTTTGGTTGTAATTGAATATAGCCTATTTTAAAGGTGAACTGGCAAGGTTTTGCAACATACCCTGAAAAAACTAGCATTTAATTGCCACTAATTTAGGAACATTGTCTGAAAATTTGAGGCCATTTGAAGCATTATTGCCAAAGATATGAATTATTTAGTTTAATAATTGCAGAGTGTACGGAGTAGTATATTGTGAGATACGTACACTGGAGCGCCATTGATAAGCTCTGCCATTGGCTGAAGCTGCAGAGAGTCTTGTCCTCATTGGCTGAAAATTCAAATTTTGCCAAAACAGGACACTGTGACACCAGCGCGGTGACATCGTCCTTCCATGGCGCCCTCTTTAACCACTCATAACTTTTTGTAAAAATTTTTTAAAAAAGTTTTGTTTGCGCCAATCGTTTTTTTGGCATCAATTCTATAGAATTACACACTTTCCAGGGTATGTTACAAAACCTTTTCAGTTCACCTTTAATACTGTATTTCTATTCAAACTTTGCTCATCTACTTTGAATTTGTTATATATTTATTCATATTAAATTATTTTTTATAAGATGTCTTCTGAATATCAATATGAATAATTCTTATAGAAATCTAGAACAAAAAGAACAATATAGGTGTATAAAGATATTTGGCATTTTCAAAAGTATTGTTATTCTGGTACATAAGCCTAGCTGACTTGTTCTTTGTTGACCATATGCTAACTTGGGAATACGGAAGCAGGTCAACGTTTTTCAATGCAATGAAGAATTAAATGTGAATGTATTTTTCATTATGCTAGTCAGAGGTGTGAATTCAATGTTTTAGATTTTATCTTTTGCAGTTGGCTGTTGCCCTTGTGGCCGTGATTGCTGCTGAAGAGTACTACCCTCAACCAACATATGGCAGACCATCATATGGAGGAGGAAATGGGGGTTATGATCAAGCACCTTATGGTGGAGGACATGGAGGTGGAGGATATGGTGGATATGGAGGAGGTTACGATTACTATGGTCCAGATAATGCCAAATATTACTACACTATTTCCCAGTATGATCCATACGCATACAAACATGCCAACGTGAGTCTTCCATACATCTGCGTGTTGTTATCCTTAAAGGATATGTGACAAGGTTTCACAATATACCCTGAAAAGTTGCCTCTTTATAGATATGATGCTAAAAATATGATTGGCAAAAACAGAATTTTTCTAGGATTTGTTTAAAAAATTTAAGAATTGTTAAAAGAATTGTGATGCTGGTGTCACAGAAGTGCGGTGTCACAATGCTGGTGTCACAATGTCCTGTTGTGGATGTCACAGCAGTTTCATCCAATGGCAGCGTTTAGCAATAACGCTCCAACCAAAGCACTTCTTTGACATACAAACACCATATTAGAAAACCCCTTTGTCAACTTTTTATGGAGTTATTATTGGAAAAGTATGGCTTTGAAAATTCTCATAATTTGGGAAAAGTATCAAAAAAATATAATAATCACTCAGGCAAAATATGAATGGAAAGAAAAATATGAAAAATTGCCTTGTCACATCACCTTTAAGAGCATGTCAGTAAGTGATGCATATTTTTAATTATATTATTACTAGCTGTATTTTGACCGATATCCTGGTGGAGCTTCTTATCAACTGAAGGAGAATGGACCAGGTTCATACGTTGATGTCAATGTGGAAACTTTCCGTGGAGGATACAACCAAAAGGTTTAATTTTAATTTAAATAATTACTTTCATTAGTAATTAAAAATATTACTTCTAAGGTAGTGTATAGAGATGGGAGTTCAACCTGGCTTAGTACAAAGTATGAATTGTAGGTGGCGTGCAACTCAACTAAGTCTTACTCAGTCTCATCTGGAATTAGAACACTGTGTTATAACATTGATATGTATGCATATATTTAATGGAGGATTTAATAATTAATTTATATTTGACATAATGCTAATTAATGCTAATTTCTAAATCACCTTGAAAGTTCTGAATATTACACTATAGTACCTCCATATTAAATAGTTCATTGACTTCACAGATTTATAGACCATGACCACACCCAAATGGTAATAATTAATTGGTGGTTACTGTCATAGAATTCCTGGATTTTCTGGAAAAGTCATTAAATTTGAAAATAATGTAAATCCTGGATATGTGATGGAATTTTATTTTTTAATGTCATAGACAACTTGGTAGTATATTGTTAGGCTATTTCTTTATACTAAGTATAATTTGCTAGTTGCCTTTTTAAATTTGTTTTAGAGATTTATTCAATGGATTTCATTTTCTTCATGCACAAACAACTTTTAATGTTATTCATAGTGACATTTGTTTTATAATATTTATTTAACTTAATAAATATTATTGATTAATGAGTTGAGCAGATATACTTTGCATCTATTAGCATATTTCATTTAAAATGGACTAATATGAGTGTTCCCTTTGTTTTTCAGTACTAAATCCAGTTGATGGACTGAGAAAGTTCCTTCACCCTAATTCGCAACAGTGGCTATGATGGCTTTGTGCCATGACACGTGACTAAATCACATGATATTCCAATGTTTGCATGCACTCTATTACGTTTCCATTGTCTACCCTATGCAACATCATCACCAACATCATCATCATCGAGGTATAATCATCATTGCATCTTCACAATCATCTTGTTCGCTAAGATGTCATGGCCGCCATTTTCTTCATCTTCATCTTGCACAACTTGCAGCATTCAATGTTTTGCTGTATATGTATACAATATATGCACATCGATTATACGGTGGTTTATTTATGAAATATTTACACATTGTTAACAACCTCTCTCACATGTTTTAAATAAACCCATACCAATTGTTTATTGTCTGTCCTGTGTTGCACATGGAAATGTTTGTCATACATAGGCCTAATTGTCTTTGTTGCAAAGCAATGCAAAGCAATGGCTATAAGCCAATCACAGTATTGCACCAAAACACATTTTCCTTTCACTGCTAGACTATTTTAAAAGTAAAGATTAATTAATTGTTTTATAAAGCCAGTAATATTTGTTATTATTAATCTCCAGTCATAAATTAATTGAAATCTGGCTTCTAATCACTTATGTCATTAGTTATGTTCATTGAGCAATTGAAAATAAACTTGTCATAATTTGTAGATATAGTATTTGGATGAAAACCAGTTTATATGTTTGACATGAGTGTAATGTGGTCAGTAATTGATAGTCCTGTGTCACTATTTTTGGAACCAAAACAATGTTTATATTTTATATAGCAATTTATATCGAAAAGAAACATGATACATATAGGAAAATATAATTACAGAACCTGTATAACTGAATATTTGTTAATTTTTAAAAGGACATTTACTAAGTATTACAATTATCTAAATGAAAATCTTACAGAAAATCATTATCCTATTTTCATGTTTCATTGTCCCCAAATGCAAACAACGAAATGTACAGCAATATGTAATTTTGAAAGTTACACAATGCGAGCAATTATTTTAAAATTATTTTTTCAAAGCCAATTGAATATTAAAGGTGATCTGAAGAAGTTTTTGGTCGACATCCGATCAAATAGTAAAAAATCACGACTTAAATTAGCAGTATTGTTGTCAACTGTGAACACATTTGGTGCATTATCTTCGCTCACAGTGATTTTTGAAGTTTAAATCGGGGAATACTGTCGAGTACGAACATCGAAACCGTTAGTGAAAGCGTCGTAGTGATTGCATGTATTTCGGGTGGCAAACTACGATGCTATCCCAGATTTAAACTTCAAAAATCACTGTGAGTGAAGATAATACACCAAATGTGCTCATAGTTGACAACAATACTGCTAATTTAAGTCGTGATTGTTTACTATTTGATCGGATGTCGACCAAAAACTTCTGCAGAACACCTTTAAGCAAGATTGTGGAAATTAATGTCATTCATTGCAAAATAAAATTATGAAATTTCTGCATACAATAATATGCTGAAATGAGTGTAAAATATACATGAATATCAGCTGAATTTTCTAGTCTATTTATGGATAAGAAAATGTTTCATGACCCTCGTTATTGAAAATGAGGAAAATTAGGATGAATTGCAATTTATGGTATGGTTTTGATGAAAGTCACAGCCTGGTTTTACTTTGCTTTCGGGTCAGCAAAAATAAAGAGAAAAGAAAATCATGGAGGTCCCCCCCCCTAAAAAAAAAAAAAAAAAAAAAAAAAACATTTGTTGGTCGCCCACATCTAAATAGAAATAAAGCAAATTGGTGCCAAACACACAATGCTCGCCCAACCCTTTCATCCAATTAAAAAAAATTATCAAATAATGCTGCTTTCTTGAACAATACTTTTACCCCAGAATCAGTCGGCCATCTTGTAAGACTTTTTTTCCTTTAATAATATACTACAAAGTTATATTGGAAAATCCAAGCATGAGATTATTTTAAATTTTAATTTAACATAGTAATGCTCGTTAAATGCCTCAATAATTTTACATTATTATATAAGTACTTGGAAGTTGCATGTATGGATAAAAAAATGTATACTTAGTATTTAAAAATGAATAATGAATCATGCACAGGTGCAGTTCCAGACAAGTCTACGTTAATGACATACAGTGATAATTAATAATAGGCCAACATTGGCCAACATATAAACTAGTCTATTATAGATAACAGTTTGCAGGAAATGCTTAAACAATATAGAGATTGTTTAATAAAGCATTAACAATGTAGAACTCATAAACACAATTTACATATTTAATATAGGGAATGCAACTTCATGTTATTATTCCCCAGCATGTGACTGAATTATAATCTTTATTAATTCAGGAGTTGGGTCATTATTTATGCCCCAGTAACGTTCATGATTACATTATATGATTATACCATGCAGTGCAATTAAGCTTTGCAATAAGCCTACTGAAGGTATTAAAATATTAAAAAAATGATGAACACATTTAATAATTTATATTTCCAGACTATTTCCTCAAATGAGAACCATGAATTCAGATTTATGAATCAATACAATCTATTTCATATTATCATATTATGTTACATAGAAGGTATTATACAGATCATAGATCCGTGTGATCTCCTTTTAACAGTGGCATTGCTCTTATAATAGTATCACATTGTTCACCTATTGTCCATACAATGTTATTACTACCATGTACTAGTTAGTACATATACACACACACACACACATATATACATATATTTTTAAAAATGATTTAGTTTCACTGGAATATTAGTAATTTTTGAAGTTTATATATTTTATAATTTATGTATTACATCTACAATTTAAGCTGCTATTAACAAAATTAATATTAATTTAGTAATTTAGTATTGTGTTCTAAATTACATTGCAATGTTCATTGGAATACTTTATATTTTCTCTATAGGGTGACCTATTAACATTAACATAATTTTAATTATCTTAATTATGCTGAACATTTAAATAGTGAAAGCCTAGCCTCAATCGAGTCCATGATAGAAATGGCAAATTACAGAGAACAGCATGTAACAAAGTTGTTTTTCTTATATTTTCAAATATACAGTGACGTGCAAAAGTGTCCCAATGGTCAGGGGTTATAGTTAATTTCCTAATCAAGAAAATGAAAATCGGTTTTGACCATGCATGACATGGACTTAAATGTAACAAAGTTGTTTTTCTCATAAGTATTTTCAAATACATAAACATAAATATATAATTTTGCTAATATAATTTCAAATATGATTTCATGAATATTGCCATATATCCGGCAATAAAATTTGGCATTCAACATTGATAGTTGTTTAATTGGTAGTGAAATGAATTCACCCGGATGGAGATTATATTATTAGATTGTTTCTTTGATGGTTATCAGATTTTAAGAAGATGGCCTAGTTATTTGTAGCTGGTTAATGATTGCTGCAGGTGATTTTTAAAGTGAAAACGAGGTGATGGGTGATCAGTGTTGCATGATTTTTATTTTTCCTATATACTATATATGTAGTATATTGAAGAAAAGTGTTTTGTGGTGGTGAGGCAAGGAGTGAGTTGATGACCCAGCAGATGGGTGGGCCACTTTTTACCACTAGCCTCGCATCCAAATTAGATCACCTACTTTATTCTTGCCTATATAAGTAACTGCAAAACCACATTCAACAACTCCAACACTACAGCATTTTCTCCTTGTTACAGTCTACCTCCATTTACTTCATACAATGCTCCGATTTGTGGTAAGTTTATTATGCAGTTTGTCATATAGTGAATATTTATATAATTTACTGGAAATCTGTAAAATTAATTGAAGTACATTTTTATTTAGGAACTGTATATAATTCTATTATAATGACAATTTTATTTTGTACTTAAGATTGATGTACATTAAATGTACAGTGCGTCTGAACTCAAGGTTGCAGTAATTCCCTCTTGTTTTCTTGCTTTATGGAGTAAAGCCTTACACCAAAAAACATTCCATTATACAAAGTTGATAGAAAATACTCAATAAAGTTAAATGGTATTAATGTTTTCAAAATTCCACCTAAATATTATGTGAAATAAATTCTTTGGCAATCATTGGAATGTGCAATCTTGAGTTAAGACGCACTATACTAACCAAGATTGTGCCAACTTATATATAGCCTATGTTGAAATGCATTCTTAAAATGAAAACAGTGAAATTATTCAACAATGTTGTCATTTTCAGGTTGTATTGGCTCTGGTGGCCATTGTTGCATCTGAAGGTTATGGCGCTCCTCGACCATCTTACCCTAAACAAGATGGCGGCTATGCTGTTAAGGAAGACTATGGACCAGACAATGCCCAATTTGAATATCAAGTGCCCATCTATGATGCCAAAACTTATGCCAATGCTGATGTTTGTATACTTATTTATGGTATTTATGGCATTTATAAGAAGTGTGTTTGTGTTAATTTTTTCTTTATTGCTTTAAGGTGAACGTGAACCGTTACCCAGGTGGCGCTGCATTCGAAGTAAAGGAAAGTGGTAAGGGATCCGAAGTGAAAGTAAAAGTTGAAACATCCGCAGCCTCAGGATACAAACAACAAGAACCAACCTACAAGGTAAATGACATGACGTCATATCACCAGAAATAATCAAACATATAAATATTTTTTTATTTTTTTGCAGAAACCAGCTTACTAAAAAACCAGACTTCACAAAAACCAGACTTCACTTTCGAAAAAACATTTCCATACTGAAATAATGTCTAATTCATCTCTCCATTGTTTCCGATCGATCGTTATACAAATTATTTATTTTGAATGTGTTTACTGTGTTGTACTCTATGGCCATAAATAATAAAGTTTAATTTTCTTGTGTTATACATGCCTAAACATTATTCCAGGAAAATTCTTTGTAATTTGTCAATGTAATTTTCCAATGGAATATGAAAAACGAATGCATCAACGCCACCTGGTGAGTGCAATGGCAACTGTCCACATTGAATTGCATCAGCTCATTGCATTTATTACTGTGGGTGACCTTCAAAGCAGTCAAAATATTTGTCAAGTTGTGAGCTCTATTTCATAGTTTTATTGTGTCCATCAAATAATTACAGTATTTACAGTAAATCATTTCTTCGAATTCAATGTGTGTATCAGTCAACTCCATTGTACAGGGATATTATTCAATGTACAACCATGTGGAAATTGCATGATATTGGTAATTTTGAATTTATTTAATAGTATGTAAAAACCAATTTGATTTTGAAGCTAAACAAAGTTGATTTCCTTTGAAATTAAATTGACCTAGTTTTAAAACCGGACTATTTTTCTCTGCAGTGAAATATTTTGGACGTAAACAGTCTCCGACCAATCACATTGTTGGAATCTGCTTCTCTGTTAAGAATGCGAAGCGCTAATGAGAAGCTAATTGGATAACATGAACTGTGGACTTTCAACATTGCTGACCATTATTCGACCTTCTGCATTGTGGATGTATGGTGTCAATAGAGGCATTGTTAAACTACCTTCATTGAAATGCAGTCCATCTTTATTTTGGTAAGTACTACCTTTATGATTCTTATCACAACAGATTTTCGTTTTGCTAATTGCATAAATCGTCCAAAATTTGTTCAACTTCAGGCTGCAGGGGTTGAAGTATTGCTGTAGTTGACAAATTAGAGATTGCAGACGTTCTATTAACCCTGACAATTAACTGAGTAGAGCAGATTAATTGTTTGCAGAATACGTACGTTACAAATACAGTAAAATAGTGTGAGCAATCAATATCAATTTTTAATTCAAATTACAAAGTGAACTGCAAGACATAATACATTGAAAATGTTGGTAGGTATTTCAGTTGCATTGCATCATAATCACAATTGTCACGTGGCTTATTTACACGTACTTAATCGGAGTAGGTGATGGTGGAGGTAGAGTGAAAGGTGGCAGAGTGAAAGGTGGCCAAGTAAAAGGTGGTAGTGTGATGGGTGGCTTGTCAGTGATGGGTGGCTTGTCAGTGATGGGTGGACTGTCAGTGATGGGTGGACGAGTGAAAGGTGGCCAAGTAAAAGGTGGCAGTGTGATGGGTGGCTTGTCAGTTATGGGTGGACTGTCAGTGATGGGTGGACGAGTGAAAGGTGGCCAAGTAAAAGGTGGTAGAGTGATGGGTGGCTTGTCAGTGATGGGTGGCTTGTCAGTGATGGGTGGCTTGTCAGTGATGGGTGGCTTGTCAGTGATGGGTGGCTTGTCAGTTATGGGTGGCTTGTCAGTGATGGGCGGTCGAGTGAAAGGTGGCCAAGTAAAAGGTGGTAGAGTGATCGGTGGCTTGTCAGTGATGGGCGGACGAGTGAAAGGTGGCCAAGTAAAAGGTGGTAGTGTGATGGGTGGCTGGTCAGTGATGGGTGGCTTGTCAGTGAAGGGTGGACGAGTGAAAGGTGGCCAAGTAAAAGGTGGTAGAGTGAATGGTGGACGAGTGAAAGGTGGCCAAGTAAAGGGTGGTAAGGTGATTGGTGGCTGGTCAGTGATGGGAGGCCAGGTGAATGGAGGCAGAGTAAAAGGTGGTAGAGTGATTGGTGGCCGAGTGAATGGTGGCCAAGTAAAAGGTGGACGGGTGATGGGTGGCCGATCAGTGATAGGCGGCAGAGTAAACGGTGGCAGTGTAAACGGTGGCCGTGTGAAAGGTGGCAGTGTACAGATGCATTTGACTATGCAACCATATTCATTAGTAACGGGTTGACAACCAACTTTGCAAATTATGTTTTCGCACGGTCGACCTGTAGAAAAACAGTTATGGAATTATGTTTGGAGTGAAATTTTCTACACATGAAAGAAATATAATCTCACGTACAGCAAATGGACGAACAGCATTTTTCATTGCCACAGTCTAAAAAGTCAATGCTGCAATTGTAGCCAGAAGGGCAGAATTTGGGCTACAATTTAAAATTATATGTTACATCATCTGCTTAATATTATAATTGTTAGAATTATTGAAATACACTCGAGCACTATATTATATTTTAGTTTAAAAAAACCAGTTGTTTATACAAAAATGAAAGAATGCTTACACTGCAGGTAATTTGTGGATCACAAGGTGGCTTACTGGTAACTGTAATTATAATTAAATAAATCAATTATGTCCGTAATGTATACTAGAAGCGCATTCAAGGTTGCACTAGAAGGTTAGGAGTTGAAAGGGGAAGGCAAGACTTCTGACCAATGAGGGAGTAGGTATGATGCGATTGGGCATTCTTGGTCTGTGCAATGATCGCCCAAACACGTCACAACTTCTCCCTCATTGGCCAAAGGTCCCACCTTCCCCTTTTCACCTCCCCCACATAGTGCAACTTTGAACGCGTTTTCAGCATAGTACTTACTTGGCAACAATTGATCATCTCGTTCGGCAAGAAGTCCATTTTCAGCAGCAGCTAACACCAAAAATACTGAAAGCAATCCTAACATTTTCATCGCATGTTGCTTTTCAGATAACTGTTGTATATTTGAAGAACTCTGTTCAGTCGTTTTCTTTTTGAATTGTGTCCTCTTATATAGTAACAACGAACAGTTAAGTTTCGATTTCAAAACTTTTCACATGTGATGCAAACTCTAGTCAACACTGATTTTATTGTCAATCGGAACAATGCTATAGCTGAAACAATGAAATACATGTTCAATTCTCAATATTTTGAAATAAGGTACACATCAATTAATATATTGACGTCAGCTGAGTGTTATAAACCCTAAAATGACTTACTGTGAGGGTCTATATATAATACCATATTCCACCGTAATTCAATTTTTATCTGAGCAAATTTTTGGAAGAATGTGATTTCATCAAATGCAATGATGCCATCCACAATTATATCGATTGGATAAGGAATATTAGATGATGTTGTAAGTTTCATTTGCATTTACATGCTGGGCACCCAAATTCATCGGTCGCAAATCCATTCAGACATGGAAGAAAGCATATAAATGGGAAGCCGCAACTTGTACCTGTAAATAAGGTCAGCTTTCATACAGTATATGTCGTTATGGTGTCATATTATGTATATAAAATTTACATCGAATTCGAGCTGAACATCTGCCAGTATCCAAGATTTCTATACTGCAGACTTTACCACTCGGGCACGAATCAGGCTGTGTAAATACAAATTATACGTATAGCAATAACTGAAATAGGTAAATTGAATTAAAGTAACAATAGAGTACATACCCTGCATCCGATTTTAATTAATGAGCAATCTGAATGAGGTAAAAGTAGATTGAAAAACCACAGAAATTGGAAAGAAAATTAGTTTTAGTACAATATTTACCTGGTGGTTGAAGGCGTTTCTTAATCAGATTTTCATTCATGGGAGAACATTGAGCAAAAGCTGCAATTGAAATTGCAATAAATACCAAACTTGTTAGACTGATCATGGTTTTGCAGTACATGGTGCAGCACTTCAGCAATATCAGCCGTGTTGAATGGGAAACAACCACAAGGGTATAGCTTTATATGAATGTCACATCAACTGTGAAAGCCAAAATATACCTTCCAGCAATGAATAACATATGTGTGGAAAACCTGACAACAATTGCAAAACAAAAGTATGTATTTACTATACGCTTTTCATTTAATGCAGAGCAAATATGGTGGGGTACCTAAAATAACAAATGATTAATAGGTGTTTAAAGCAAACATAACTTTTATGGTCCAGTTCAAGTAATTTTTGCCAATAATATATATTGTCGGTTTCAGTTCAATGTTTCACCAAATCGATATGTACATAGTACATATACCCCATCCACAAAATCTACAGCCCTTGCCTCAGGTAGAGATTATAAGGCTGGTGACTTCCCCTCCCCTTTGGATGAAAGTAGATTCATCGGTGCACGTTTTAGGCTACAGTCACACGAGCGTATGAAAACGGACAGCATTTTGTCGTCCGTGCGCGCTTAACATTGCAGTCAATGGAGCCGGTCACACGAACGTTGTCCGTTAAAATTGATGGAAGATTTACGTTGTTTAAGGACGCGACGTTCAACAGCATAACAACCGCGACTTCCATTTCAATATTCAAATGTTTGATGAGCTGCAGCACTCCGTGTGACCAGGTTGAAAACGGACAGCAAATTGCTGTCAGGCAGCTGTCAAGCAGCTGTCCGTTTTCATACGCTGGTGTGTCTGTAGCCTAAAAACAAAGAACACGTGCGCTGGCGAGTCTACTTTCACCCAAAGGGGCGGGGGAATTCACCAGTCTTATAATATACTTGCCTGATTCCAGAGCTGTAGATAGTAGCAATAGTATTAGATAGAGTGGATGGGGTATAATAGAATTTCTTGCGCATTAACTTGTTTGCAGAGTTAAGGTAGAGCATCGGTCCGCCATTTTGTTTAGTGTGCGGGGCCAACCCGATAAAATATTGGTTGCACGATAAAATCGTTATTAAAAACAAATTTTGCATTTTTCATAGCTATTAAACCGTAGATTAAACTGCTGTTTTTAAACATAAAAGGCGTTACTTTTTGATTTTCCCTCGTACTTAACACAAGTACCAAGTTTCTCAATGGTGACTGGTAGCGCAGCTAAACCCATTCTAACCCATGGATGCCTCTAGAAAGGGAGAGATTGTTGTTAATACACTGTACATGTTCATTGCTGCTTGCTATATTTGAAATGCTGGAGAATAAACTTACTACCACTTGATTTGATTTGCAAAATCGTATATTTACAGGTTTGGAGGGGATTCCTGCACAAATGCTATATTACGCTACCCAATGAATTCTGCTTCATTGTTATTAACCAATTCAGAATCAATAGCGTTTGATAATGTTGCATGTGCCGTCATTCACTGGCGGTTAAATGTTTGCTTTATTTACACAAATGTGCACAGTGTATACGTGTATAATTTCTGCAGAAAATGTAAAACTTACTCCAATACAACTGGCCTACCCCTAATTAGGCGACCCAACTGGAAAGCACAGGGGTGCTCAGTGCAGTGCCAATTGCTTGCACCTGCGTGACTGTGTTACTGAAAATTCTTGGAAACACACAGTGATGGCGCTGGACTAATTAGTATTGCTGGAAATCCACAACAAGGACGCCATTTTTTGTCTGACTTTCAACCAATGGCAGGCACGTGAAATTGGTCAATTAGCAAGCAGCTACAAACATGTATTAATATAATGACAGTGCATGGTGTGCTTCAACATTGTAAAATACACTAGGGCCCTAACATAAACAGTTGCAAAGATAGACATTAAATGACCTTGAATAATTTTGTCAAGGTCAGCCAAAGTTGATTTACCAGAATGTTAATGAGGTACAATTCTGGCCAAAAGTTATGTCGCGTCCTGTGTGCTCCCGAAAAGTCAACTGATTTCAGCGCCCCCTAGGTTCACGCCCCCTGGACTGGTCTATTTATCAATGTAAGGGGCAAGATGCTGCGGATAAACCTGACCTCATTCGCATGTGCATCACCCCTTGCCCCTTACATTGATAAATAGACTAGTCCAGGGGGCGTGAACCTATGGGGCGCTGAAATCAGTTGACTTTTCTGGAGCACACAGGACGCGACATAACTTTTGGCCAGAATTGTACATATACACATATAAAATATCCAAAACTTTTTATTCAAGCTTGTAGGAAATAAAAGCGGAGGGGTCAGACAATGAATCACCTTGTTTACAGTAAAGTAACAGGTTTCGATTTCAAAACTTTTCACGTAGGTATACCTATGTGAAAAGTATAACACAAAAACACTACAGTCAACTGTGATTTTATTGTCAATCAGAAATATGCTAGCTGACACAATGTAATATATACGTTCAAATAATATATTGGCGTCATCCGAGCAATCCGAGTGTTAGAAATCCAAAAAAATGATCTACAGTGTGGAAGATGTGACTTGTTCCATCAAATGCAGTGATAGCATACGATTGGTTTACATAATATTTAACGACTGTTGTAAGTTTCACAAGCATTGACATTTTGGGCACCCATATTCATCGGTCGCAAATCCATTCGGACATGCAATCGCGCACATAACTCTTAATCTGCAGCTTGTACCTGTAAATAATGTCAGCTTTAATACAGTATTTTTGGTTGCAATGTCACATTAGAAAGTATTATTTACATTGAATTGTAGCTGAACATCTCGATTGTGAAATATTCAAATTATCCAAACTGCAGAAGTAACCATATGGGCACAACTCAGGCTGTGTAAATAATAATTATGTAGCAAACTGAATTATTTAGATCTAGTTAAAGTTGTTGTAAAAGTGTAAAATACATACTCTGCACCTGAATTGTGATGAACAATCTGAATAGGATAAAAGCAAATTGAAAAAGCACAATAGTTGTGACATAAAATGGGTTTTAGTGTGATATTTTACCTGGTGCTGGAAGGCTTTTCTTATGCAGGTTTTCATTTATGGCAGGTCTAGAACCATAAACAACAGCTACAATTGAAATAGCAATAATAAATGTGAAATAAGTAATACTGTTCATGATTTTGAGACTGTATACTTGGTGCAGCACTTCAGCAATATTAATCTGGGTTGAATATTTCATAACTGTATGTGTATCTCTGTATTTATATGAATGTCACGTACATTATAAATAGGAAAACCAAAATATGTCCTTCCAGGAACCAATGACATGCGTGTGGAAAACCCAACAACAATTGCAAAACTATTTCATTTAATGCAGAGCAAATATGGCATCGTAAAATAACAACTAACATATGTGTTGAAAGCAAACATAAGTTTCCTGATCCAACTAACCCCTATCTCCCCTATTTTTGTCAAAGTATATTATTGTCTGACTCAGTCCAATAAATGAGGTTGAGGTCCAATGTTCCACACCAAAATTCGATTTGTGCAAAGACCCAACAATTTTGCATGCAAGCAAATTATTCCGAACATTTAACTCTAAGAAATGTTGAATATTTGCATATACAGCTATTATATGTATAGCAACAATTTGTAGATGCTCATACACGTACATTTGATACAAATGTTTCCTGTTATACTGGCAAAATGAAGGCAACTTATTCCAGATTAAGCCGTAATTATGTCAGGAATAATCAATAAAACCAAACAGCAATTTAAAATATGATTTTAGATTTAATACAATTTTTTGAAAGATTTAGACGATTTTCTATATAATTCTTTATACTACCTTATAACAGGCGTAATTCTTTTAAATTAATTGTGGTTGGTCTTAGAACTTTCCATTGTCCAAAAACATGTACTATAACAGTGAGGTAAAGCATTGTGAGCAGGTGGCAGGTACAGCCTCCACTGTAGTTGTTACTTTAAAAATCGGCCACGTCCAGCAAACATCAACAACAAACTCAGAAAAATTACAGGGCATAGATTGATGTATTATATACCCATAAAAAAT
The DNA here is from genome assembly GCA_034696005.1 of Glomeris marginata. Taxonomy (NCBI): domain Eukaryota; kingdom Metazoa; phylum Arthropoda; class Diplopoda; order Glomerida; family Glomeridae; genus Glomeris; species Glomeris marginata. Next base: position 5,074 of record JAQFZQ010000550.1, on the reverse strand, counting down.
ATATCGATGATCAGGAAATGATCAATAAACAGCCAATAAATTTCTGAACTTCAAGGCAGTATTCCCTATACACTAACAAAAATAACCAAAAACCAAACACTCTAGGATATTCTGCATGCAATTCTTAACCCTGTAGTGTGATTGGAATTTTAATTTAATCAATGTAGGATTGCGTTTAGCTGTCATGGTTTAGGGGCGCAAAACGTGGCTTTGGAGTGCCTCAATCTGCTTAAAAACCACACAGTCTTATTGCAAATATTCCCAGGATTCCAAATCTGTCTTCGGAATTGAAAAAATCTGTCACGGTTTAGGAGATTTTCGACTTTTAGTGGAGGCATCCAAAGTGAAACTTTGTTGCGTTTAGCTGTCATGGTTTAGGGGCGCAAAACGTGGCTTTGGAGAGCCTCAATCTGCTTAAAAACCACACAGTCTTATTGCAAATATTCCCAGGATTCCAAATCTCTCTTCGGAATTGAAAACGTCTGTGACGGTTAAGAAGATTTTCGACTTTTAGTGGAGGATTGCGCTTAGCTGTCATGGTTTAGGGACGCAACACGTAGCTTTGGAGCGCCTCAATCTGCTTAAAAACCACACAGACTTATTGCAAATATTCCCAGGATTCCAAATCTGTCTTCGGAATTGAAAAAATTCTGTCACGGTTTAGGAGAGTTTCGACTTTTAGTGGAGGCATCGAAAGTGAAATTTTGTTTTGTTTAGCTGTCATGGTTTAGGGGCGCAAAACGGGTCTTTGGATTGCCTCAATCTGCTTAAAAACCACTCAGGCGGATTGGAAAAGTTCTCAGAATTCAGAATCACTACCCATAATCGACCCAGCTGTCACGGGAAGGGATTTACCGTAATCGACTTTCGTTGGAGGCTGCGAAGCGAAACGTTCTGGAGATGGTCCATTTTTAAGCTTTGCCATGCGAAACGAAGCATTTATAATGCTCCTATCTATACAAAACTAACGTTTTCTTATAGGAAAAATACTCAGGATTCCGAATCTGTCCTCGGGATCGACACTGCTATCACGGTTTATTAGATTTTCAACTTTTCAGTGGAGGATTGCGTTTGGCTGTCATGGTTTAGGGGCCCAAAACCGGGCTTTGGAGTGCTTCAATCTGCTTAAAAACCACACAGTCTTATTGCAAATATACCCAGGATTCCAAATCTGTCTTCGGAATTGAAAAAATCTGTCACGGTTTAGGAGATTTTCGGCTTTTAGTAAAGGCATCGAAAGTGAAATTTTGTTGCGTATAGCTGTCATGGTTTAGGGGCGCAAAACGGGTCTTTGGATTGCCTCAATCTGCTTAAAAACCACGCAGGCGGATTGGAAAAGTTCTCAGGATTCAGAATCACTACCCATAATCGACTTAGCTGTCACGGGAAGGGATTTACCGTAATCGACTTTCGTTGGAGGTTGCGAAGCGAAACGTTCTGGAGATGGTCCATTTTTAAGCTTTGCCATGCGAAACGAAGCGTTCAGGATGATCCTGTCTATACAAAACCAACATAATCTTATAGGAAAAAGTCTCAGGGTTCCGAATCTGTCCTCGGAATCGACACTGCTATCACGGTTTACGAGATATTCGACTTTTCAGTGGAGGATAGCGTTTAGCTGTCATGGTTTAGGTTAGGTGAAACCAGGTGAAATGCGCTGAAAAACGACGTAAAGTCTCTGAAAATTGCGTTTTCAATGTGCTGCTATCCCCCACCCGACCGCAACCGATTAAACGCGTGACGTCAAATTCAGGGGCGCGGCCCCCTGTTCGTCTCATGTTTTGGCCCAGTCTGTTATCCCATGTTGACCAAATGAAGTGGCTGCACCTGTGGGTTTTATTTGCACTCCATTTATGCCAAGCAAATATATAAACTTTTCTGTGTCCTTGATTCCATATGGCAATCGATTCTGCTAATTAATTTCACCAGGCATGGACCTTTTTGGATCTTTGCATTTGTGGGGTGGTTCTTTCGCACCACGCGACCCTCCCCTGGTTACGGCTATGGCGTTCATTAATATCAATGCGCCCGTTCGTCTCACAGCGCCCGTAGCTGTAGCTGGAGCATGTACGCATGCACACACACAGAATCTTATCTTCATTTATATAAATTTGTTTCTGCCTCACTTGAAGTGGTATAAAAACACTACTCTCATACTCACAAATATTTGGATATTTACCAATGTCATATCCATCACTGTGTTTGATCATTAATTTTGATTTAACCTGGTGCATGACAATTTTGAAATAAATACAATATGATTTATCACAGTTTAATCATTCATACTCATTAAATAACTTGATTACATGTGGTTTTGTTTTGAGTGAACTACAGCAAATGAAACTCTGTACTTTCAACAATAACTGCATAAACAAAAAACATTTCAAATCATTTTTACATTCAACCATAATTTGCGCATAATTGTGATATTCAATATTTGGTGGGATATCCAATTCTGTGACTAACTGCCTTATTACACCTTCTGGGCATGGATTTCACCAAGTGTCTGCACCAGGAAATTGGAAAGGTGTCCCAAACTCTTTGAATAACATTTTTCATATCATGCCGTACCGTTTCAACAGGATATTTAAAGTCGGGGAGTTGGCTGCCCTGATAACACATCAACTTTGTATTTTCCGGAATGTGCAATCAAAAATCATGTAGCATTGTGTGTTTAAACTAAGCAAGAAGGTTCTGTTGGGTACTGGGTAGTGATTATAGTTGGCAACTGGGAGTCCTGCATTCAAATGAGTGCAGTATTTTGTTTTGTTTTGTTTTTTCGAATTTTTTGTTCGTTATATCTGTAAATCGTTATTTCTGTTTCTTTATAATATCTACCCATCATGAAATTGTGCTCATTGTTCACTGAAACTTTGTTTTATATGCAAACCGTAATTTGCATTAAAATATTTTAAACAACACACATTTCATACTTGAAGGGTGTATGAAACCAGGTTTGTCAGGTGCAAACTACAAGATGTATTATTATACCTCTATTCAGGTGGTGTATTAATGCATCCAAAGGGTGTTACTCCGTGGACATTGCATTTGCACACTAAAGGGTGCAAAAAAACACCCTTTTTTATTACAGTTACAGTATAGAGACGAGATGACCTTGAAGGAAAGGTCAAAGGTCAAAGATTTGGTTGTTGTTCGAAAGCGCACTTCCTATTTGCTCCCATTAACAGAATTCCAACATCTGGTCCAATTAGCATGCAAACATGATTGGATAGGACTATATATCCACCCTGTATATTATAATACCATATTATAACGTAATTCAATTTTTGCCCGAAAACTTTTTTGGAAGACTGCATGTGACTATAAATTTTATCAATATGCAATGATACCATTCAAAATTACATCGATTTGTTTATGTAATATTAGATGAATGTTGTAAGTTTCACAAGCATTTACATTCCTCGCATCCATATTCATCGATCACATATCCATTTGGACATACAAGCCTGCATGCAATTCCTAAGGCGCAAATTGTACCTGTAAACAATGTCAGCTTTCATACAGTGTTTTTCTTTAATTATAATGTAATATTAGAAAATAATATTTACATTGAATTCGAGCTGAACATCTTCCGACTTGTGTAGTATTCAAGATATCTATACTGCAGAAGTAACCATTCGGGCACAAAGCAGGCTGTGTAAATACGAATTGTATATAGCTAACTGAAATATTTAAATTGAATTAAAGTAGTTGTATAGGTGTAAAATACGTACACTGCACACGAATTGTGATGAGCATTCTTAATAACAGAAAAAGTAGAAGATTAAGATCACAGAATGTAACTGGAATGGAAAATGGTTTTAGTGTAAAATTGTACCTGGTGGAGGTAGTCTAGCAGACCCATATATGGGAAAAGCTGCAATTGAAATGGCAAAATATACAAAACTTGTAAGACTTTTCATGACTTTACAGTAGTACTTGTGCAGCACTTCAGCAATATCAGTCTGTGTTGAATGGCAAATAACCTCAAGTGAAGCTGTATTTATATGAATGTTACAATACAATATATATGTCGGTCAACACAGGCTCGTGGCCTAACTAGGGGAATTACGTGCGTGTGGAAATCCTGACAACGTCTGCAAAACTAATGTATCTACTTATTATATATTTTTTTCATTTAATGCAGATTATATATATGTTGTCGTGAATAACAACTGACTATTATAGATGAATTGCACCCACGTCATGTGACGTCAGCGTGCGACTGGCATCATGTTGGTGGCATCATGCCCACCATTTTGTAAGGCAACAAGCGAGATGGCTGAGCTCTCTGCGCATGCAGAGTTAGGGGCATGCATAGGAAGGGTTTTATGTGGGCCGCTCGGGTGTACGTCACTGAAGGGGTGACAAAATGGTTAAAATATGATTTTTAAAGGAGAACTGACACTATTTTGTAAGGTCCGCTGAAACTTACACAATTAATAGGTAGCATGAAAGTAACAAGAATCCTGATTACACATTTTTTTATTAAATTTATTCCCTTAGATATTAGTTAATTCATGAAAGCTAGTTTAGGGCAATTTCCTTGCGGCAGAGGCCAGTAGCTCTTCCCCTCTCATAGGATAGCATGCAAAAGCTGACAGATCGTATGCCGATTTTATTGTTCTTCATTGCCTCATCAAACGTTAAATACTCAATAAAAAAATTTGAATTTTTAAGGGAAGGATAATAAAAATACAATTAATAAAATGGGAACTTATCAGGGTATGTTCCAAAACCGTGTCAGTTCTCCTTTAAAATACTTTTTTGGGCTCACCACATGTTTTCGAAAATAATATTTAAAACCAGGTACGTCTGGCCAAAACGAATCGACGACCTTCACACCTTTGTAAAAAGTAATAGAAACGCGAAAAAGACCACAATGCCCAAGTAGGGTTTATAAATGTCTTTTTAACCGATGGTTAAAAATTAATTCGATAATTTATTAATTTGCATACCAAACTGCTTCGATATTTTTGATTTCTCCCAGTACTTTGCCTGATTTTTTATTGTGTTTTTAGGATAATTGTCCAAAATTATGAGATTTTTCTATGCAGTACTTTTCCCACAATAA